>JACRUU010000019.1:23169006-23229006 GCA_030449085.1 Kryptopterus vitreolus
GACATTTAACATTGAGGGAACCCATAAAGATTCGAATGGAAAAGGACACTGAGCTGGATGAAAGATTTAGAAGCTGCTAGGTTCAAGGCTGACAGGAGTTGTTTTTCTTCCCCAAGAAGACATGATATATATTTCTTTGCCAAGCGTGACGGTACAGGGTTTCTATAGTGCTAAGCTTTACCGATCATATATTCGGTAATACAGTTTGCACCATTTGGCACAATATTACAGAGACACGTTCGATTCAATACATTTGTAGAGAGATTTAAACAATGGCCATTTAAGTGTTTATAAATATGTTCGGCATACTTTAAAGTTTATCTATAGTGAATGATCCAGTGGCGACTATGGAAAGGAAACGCTCCCCGAGATGGCATGAGGAAGAAACCTTGTGGAAACCCAATCTCTGGGAGCCACAGCATAGCCAATCGTTGAGTTGCATCATTGTTGTGCTGTTCAGTGACAGGTGCTAAAAACTTGTGGTCCTTTGTGGTCCATTGTAGAAGGCTGTTAATATTGATTACAGTCCAGATCTAGTCTAGAGTTTTTAAGTTGCTCAGAAACGTCGTGGATCTTTAGGCTCTTCGTGTCAAAGTGAATTTTATTGTCATTTAGCCACGCAGCAAAGGTGCACAGCAGAACGAATTCTATTTCTCCAGAGGTTCGATGTGCCATATAACGGTCAACAAATGCGACAGGTAACAAATAGCCAGTAGACAGTAGACGGTTCAGCAACAAAAAATAACACACAGATGGCACAAAACACACACACACACACACACACAAATGTTCACCTTATGAGGATTAACGAAGAAGTGGCAACAGTTTAAACTATCTGCGATAAATATAAAGTTATCAGGCATAGAATTATGACATTATAACCTTATGAGCAGTGAAGAGAATATCACTAATCATCTCTTCATTGTGGAACCTGTTAATGGATGGGATATGTTTGGCAGCAAATGAATATGTTGTCCTCAAAGTTGATGTGTTGCATGCAGGAAAAATGGGACGGTGTATTGATTTGCGCAGGTTTTAAGGCCAAATTGTGGCGACTGGCTCATTTCCAAACACTTCAAAAAGGCACCAGGGTCATGGGAAGGAAAGTGAAAGCAGGCTCATGTGCTCTGATTCAACAGATAAGCTCCTGTGGCCCAAACTATTGAAGAAGATGCATCAGAACTGTTTTTTTTTTCCAGAAAAGCAGGACCAACACGATATTAGGCATACATCAGGTCAAACTGTTATTCCTGATCAGTAAAGAAAGGCTCAAGGAGATGATAAGAATAGAATAGAATAGAATAGAATAGCCTTTATTTGTCACATATACATTAAAGCACAGTGAAATTCTTTCTTCGCATATCCCACCTTGTTGTTGGTAGCAGAGCGCAGGGTCAGCCATGATACGGTGCCCCTGGAGCACAGAGGGTTAAGGGTCTTGCTCAAGGACCCAAGGGTGGCAGCTTGGCCATACCAGGGGTCGAACCAAGCTCTTCCGATCAGTAACCCAGCGGAAGATCTGGGTTCGAGCTCCGGTATCGCCAAGATGAGACATGTTCATGAAAATATGAAGGTTTCAATGTGCAATTAATATTTTATCAAAATAAAGTGTTAAAATTCAATTCAAATTCAAATTCTTTTGGGTTCACGTGTTCAATCAGAATATTCAAAAATCACCCGAAGTGATGATATCCATAAAAAAACACACACTTCTTTCACTCAAGAAAAAGTACAAATACTCAAGTAGAAGTAAAGATGCGTGGCTCTGTCATGTACTTAAGTAAAATTAGCCAATAGCTTGTTTTAGCGTCATGCTAGTAACTGGACCTCACACCATTACATAAATACAAACCCAGTTTCAAATTTTGTACTCTAATAAATGTACTCAGGCTGAACATCCAGCATATAGAAGCTCAGGCAATCAGGAATGTCTTTTTTCACGGTCATTTTTACACCACTGACTCCCTCTGTCTCACCCACATTAGCCAGGCTTCCTGTTGCCTTGTTCATTGTTAGCATCACAAATTAGTTTGTGTCTTTGATGCGATAGCCACGAAACGATGACTATAAAAACCGTGCAATGATGAGAAAAAGGCTGTAAACTTCACAACGTGAAGAAAAAATATTGATCATGTCAGCAAATACAGTAGATTAACTAAATTGATGAGGCTGGTTAGAAAAAATAGGAAGTAAATTAATACAGGTAAAAAATGTAATAAGTAAAAGTAAAAAAAAAGATGAAAATAGTGAATTTAAAGTAGATCCCAGAAAAATCTACTTAAATACAGAAACAAAGTATTTGTTTTTATTATGTCCCACTTCTGCCTATATCTATAAGATGTAGCACTGGTTATTTTCCTACATGTCAGTTAGAAACACTCCAGGCTCAACATTTTGTTCTCGTGTTCATTCATTTATGACATGGTGCCATTAATATTGATTGTTTTGTTTGTTTCTTTCTCTCTTTTTATCTGAAGAGACCATTTGGCTACAAATAAATTACTATCGGATCTTTAACATGCATTGGGAATTCTGGCCATCCATTTGCTTTTATTGATTGATTGATTGATTTATATATTTTATTATTTACTTTTTAAAGGCCTTAAAAAATCCATCTATATGTATTTTTTGCTGTCAATATTCATCACATGTCAGTCCGAAGAGCTGCTCAAAATCCCCATTAATCATTTAAAAGAGAATAAAAAGCACCTGGAAGAAAAAAAAAAGAAAGCCTGGTTAGTAATAAGAGGGGAAGAAAAAGCTCAAATATTTCAGGCATGTATCCATCCCAGAAGAATTGTCTCACTAAGGGCTTGTATGAGCGGCTGACACTTCGGCCCGCCCCCTAGAGCGCCAAGGTCCCCTCTGTCGTTGGCCTTTTTTAATATATCACTCCGCCAGGAACAATTCTTTTTATATGTAACAGAGGTCTATAGGGACTGACAGGCTCAAGGACTAGCAGGGCCTGCTGCCCTCTGGCAAGGTGCCAAGCCGCCAATGTCAAGCAGAACACAGTTACAGGCTTAGCAAGTCATGCTGCTACCATTTTTTTTTCCTTTTTTTGAGTTCTCGTGAGACACAGACATGTGGGCCCGAAGCGTCTACAAGCAGTTAGCCTCCTGCTGCACATGTTAAGCCTGGAATCTGCTTTAAGATAATTATCTTTTTTCCCTTGTTATTGGAAGGGCAGAATGAGCTTTGGGAATCTCAAAGGTATCTCAACTGGAAGGAAGGAAGGAATGGAAAGGAAGGGCCAACGAGTCAGAGTAGGGATGGGCGAAAGCTCTCGGCTGTCTTTGTTTTATTGTGTTCTGTTAATAGCTTGTCACTACCTTGACACCATCAGACATTATTTGATATAGCTGTTACAGCACAATTTATTAGGGACGTCCTCTAAGCAGAGGTCCTTGTGGGAGAACTTCTTGTGTGTCGACCTTTTTTGGAATGAAAGAAACAAGTGTGTGAGCGATTTTTTCCCACTCTGTAATCGAAAAGTCAGCTTTTCCATTTCCAATGCACCACCCCCCACCACCCGCACTTTCCATCTTCATACGTGCTATCAGGCAAAAACGCCGGCGCGATTCCAAAGCAAACGTTCACATCGCCCAATCTGCCTAAGTACACAGAACAATAGCCATAATTAAAAAAAAGATGAAAACGACGCCTTTGATTAGTTTTTTTTTTTACTCCGCCGGCACAGGGTGAGAACGAAATTGCGCTGATGATTGAATAGAAACAGTAGCGGGGAAGCTGAAATGTCGACATGGACCGCATTTCAATGTCAAGTGAAATTTCGTGCTGAGTCATGCTAGAAATCAAATTAAACGTGTAAGACACGTTGTCGGTGAACGGTGTATTTAAAACGCATTAGATATTCGATCAAATTTGATTTGTTTCGCGAAATAAGGCTGCGGGAAATACTGTATGTGAATGATCTCTCCTTGTAATGGAGCCCTTTACACCAAATTTGGTTGAAACATACATTAATTTAATCAGAACAATAACACTCTTATAACAATGTTTTTTTTTCATGCTATTTTAGAACTTTATAATAACATCTGTGTAAAAACACTCATGGTTCCGTAATGGGAATCGCTGCATGTACTCATTAACAGAAATGATTGCCTCTAAAAACAGTTTTTCATGCCCTCCTCAAATGCAGGATATGTCTCTTTCAAAATAGAAGGAGTCATACGTGAACATGATTCAGAATGATTCCCCTCTGAGCCAAAGCTTCTTTAAAGACAAAGTGGAAAATTGTTCTGTGATCCGACGAATCGAAATCGAATCATTTCATTTTGTCCTATGTACTAAAGACGGGAGGGTCCATTTGACTTCTCAGCGCTCCGTTCAAAAAGCCACGTGACTGATGGTATGGAGATTGGACCTTCGGAAAGGCTCTGTCAATGCTGAATGCTATATACGGGTTCATGTTTATTTCTGTTTATTATTTCTGTTTATTATTTTTGTTTATTTCTATAGAACTTTTAACAAAGGACATTGTCTTCATTTATATTACAATCCTTTGTTCTATAATGCTTACATACTGTTAAGCTGATTGGAGACAAAGTCCACTGTAAAGAGAACATGTTCATCATGTGTGTTTTTCCCTGACCACTGTGGGAATGAAAAAACTCTTATGAGGAAGAAACCTTGAGAGTATTGTCCTTTCTGCAGGTTTATGCAGTTCGTTAATGTTGTAGAAGCCCATGAAGTCTAATACATGAAGTGGGTACCAAAAGGTGGTGCGTCTCTAGATGGCTCAGAACGTTTGCTTGTTGTTTCGGTGTCTACTCTTTAAAGGTCTATAATCGGTAAGAATATAGGATGTAGAGCAATAAATGCTTCCATCCTGAAAAGGCATCTTTTAAGGGAAGGTCTTCATCCGAAAAACTGCATATGATTACAATAGCGTGATTATGTAGAAGGAGGGTCTGGGAGCCGAAGTGCCATTCAGATCTTTCACCATTTGAAATGAATCATAAAATGAAAAACACAACAAAGGAAACCCAGAACTGTTAAGCAGCTTTAATCCTGTATCAACATTCCTCTCCCAAAGTTTCCGCAACTGCTCTCTTCAATTCCTGGTCATAAGGTGTGATGCTACACTGGTAAACATGGCCCTGTTGGAACTTTTTTTTTCCAACTTGTTGCAATTGTACATACATTTTCCCCTTCAAATTCTATATATTTTCAGATTAAACTTTTTTTCCATTGTTCAGATTTTCATTTCAGTTCTTTTTTTCCCTTTTTCCAAATAATATTTTCTTGATTTTCATTTCTTTTTTATAATTAAAAATAATTATTTTTTTATTCTGTTCGAAATTACATATTTTGGGGGGGGAATTGCAGATGCAATATGCCCCTTTTTTATAATTAAAAATAATTATAAAAAAAATATATATTAATACTCAAGGTTAAGTGGTTGTGAAGCCAATGCCATGTATTTACATTTACATTGAAGCCAATGCCATGGTATTTACATTTACAGTTAACTTAACGACCATTTGGCAAACGACATTTACTAGACATTTGGCAGACACCCTTATCCAGAGTGACTTACACCTGAGGAATTGTGGGGTTAAGGGCCTTGCTCAAGGGGCCCACTAAGTGAGAGCGGCAGGATTTGAACTTACGACCTTCCCGTCTAGAGGTCAATGCCTTAAAAAGTGAGCGCCCACCTTTGTATTTGAGACAAAGCATCCGAGCAGAATTTAAAAATATAACCAAGTTCATCAATTTCAGCCCTGTGTGTAAAACACAACAACTCCAATAAATTAGTCTCCTCACATCCTACACATACTCTTTATAACTGGACGTTTGAATTCCTCACCAGCTCTCATGCAACACCAATATCATGCCTCATAAACCAGGATATGGCTCATTAAGCATATCTGATTTTATGAGATGTTTAGCGTAAAGGATACAACTTAGCGGGATAGTGCGATATACCTGACGTGCCCCGTAACCTAACGTTTCTTTTTTAGATTACTGTTTGCATTTTAAATCAATGATTAGGTTCTACAAAAGCTTTTTTCACGTAAAGTGAAATTGTGTTAAAAGAGATTGCTGCACTCATGTGTGATATATTACTTGTGGTAAAGTACACCACTCCAGATTAGAGTGCAAAGCTTTTTATGCATTCAGCTCGAGCTACATCACCACCTACATCCTCTGGTAGATAGCATGCAGTCATATCTGGAATTAATGGTGCCCTTGTAAAAAAATAAAGAAATAAATAAAATAGACTAAAAATGTACATTTATGTAACATTGGATGGAAAAAATATGCGAAATTTGTGATTGGCGGAATGCGCAATTTTTGGCATTTTTAAGAGAAATACATGTGCTTTTATTATTGGAATTATTGGAATCTATGACGTACTACGACGATGGCATTACAGTGGCCATGGTTCAGAGTTCATGGCGTTCACAGATGTTTCCTTAGAACCTAAATATTAATTGTTAGTGGAGGCTGAAATATCCTCTGCAAATATAAATGGCTTTTTTGTGACAATATATCATTTTTCATGCATTTTAACACTAAATTGTTCATTTTATTCCTTGATTGTTGGTGAGTACCCATACATTTTACTGTATTTTTATTCAATTAAATGATTACAGTAAATTTTCAATGGCATTTTAGACATTTAGCCATTAAACTATTTTAAAAAAGCATTTATTGGCTTATTGTTTACTACATCCAAAATGTTTTTACAAATCGTCTGGAACATAATCCCCACAAATTTCATGGGTCCACTCTTATATCGTTCTTCAAATTAAATGAAAATTTAATTGCAAAATAAATGTGACAGCAATTCATTAAAGTTACTGAGAAAAAAAAGGTGCAATTAAGTTACTGTTACTTGTGATATATACTGTTACTTGTGATATATACTGCAGGATACACCCTGGATGGAATGCCAACCCATCGCAGGGCACGCACACACTCACACATTCATACACTAGGGGCAATTTTCCAAGGTGCCAATCAACCTACCGTGCATGTTTTTGGACCGGGGGAAACCGGAGAACCTGGAGAAAAACCCCCGAGGCACGGGGAGAACATGCAAACTCCACACACACATGGCTGAAACGGGAATCGAACCTGGACCCTGGCGGTGTGAGGCGAACGTGCTAACCACTAAGCCACCGTGCCCTTAAATATATATATATTTATTTATTTATTTATAAAGTATAACTGCACATCCACTATTCGCAGGGACGAAATCTCATGGCGAAAAAGTAATAAAGCATGTACCAAACCCTGCAGGGTAAAAAAAATATGCATTCCACGAAATCTAGCAATCTCACCATTTTTCTACTCCTTTTAGTAAAATAGTTATCTCTTGTTTTTTTTACCTTGACCGCAGGTGCCAATAAATCAGAAAGAATTATTAGGGTCACTAATTGTTTGTTGTTTGCAGCTTTCAAAGCACTGCATATCTTAAAGGGATCGGTTCATAAAAAAGATGGTAAAAGGCGCTTTAAACACATCGTCGTTATCACATCGACACTGAAGCCCTGTTTCCTTATCACAGAATTACATAATCTTTTCTCCACCTCCTATGTCATTTGCTTGTCTTATATTTTTTAATACGGACTCATAAAAGTGTGGAAAAGAAGCAAAAAAAAAAGAATAAAGTGAGAACGTCCATGTCATAACTCTGTGCTAGAAATTTGAAACGGCATGTTTAATAGAAAATAATGAACACAGAATTCATTGTGTAACCTGCTTTAGTTTTAAAGCACTCTGTTCTCCTCGGTATCCATGGAAACAATCCTTATCATATTCTCCACAAACTGTTTTTCGGTGTGAATATTAAAAAGAGGAAGAAAAAAAAAACAAACATAACCGTAAAAATGCTAATTAGATTGCACGGCTTTGGAAATAATTGCCGTTTCTTAAGGCAAAAGATAGAGAGCTATTCTTTCTAATAAACAGAAGTGTTCTATCTTATACCTTCCCCGCAAAGTAAACGCAGAGGCCATTAATTCAGCATGTTTACTATCCGAGTGGGGAGATA
Organism: Kryptopterus vitreolus; assembly: GCA_030449085.1. Classification (NCBI taxonomy): domain Eukaryota; kingdom Metazoa; phylum Chordata; class Actinopteri; order Siluriformes; family Siluridae; genus Kryptopterus; species Kryptopterus vitreolus. Next base: position 23,177,033 of record JACRUU010000019.1, read on the forward strand.
AACCGCGTTCTAATGTTCGGCTTTAAATGTATCTGAATAGGATTTCATTGGCTGATCGTCATCACCACCCATATACTTCTCGACACCGCGAGTCATTATTTCAATAAAATAAAAGCGCGCCCTTTTTCTTTACAGACAGTTAATCGCACCGTGTGAAGCCGATGTCTCCGTGTCTGGCTTTCAACGTGCTCAAAGCAATCCAAACAATTACCGGTCAGGAGTTGCTTTGCAAACAGCGGCCCGTGTTTTCGTGGGAGGGCTGCCATTGAATTACTCTACAAATGAGGTAAGATTATTCCTGTTACTTCATTTGCATTGGCTTGTTGCATGTGTGTGTGTGTGTGTGTGTGTGTGTTAAAGCAATACAGATTAAACCCTTTTCCCCCACCCATTTATTCAGCTGTGTTCATATGATGCAATGCCAGCGATGAGATGCAAGTTCAGGCTGGGTTTTTGTCTCGGGGAACATAAGAAAGATCAAATCCCGAACGTCGGCCAGGCGATGTCAAAACACAATGCTGGAAAAAACGGCGTTAGAGTCCATTTTGAATGTCGCTCTGTTGGTATGGAATGCAATCCTACACTGCTGAACCTCACGAGATATAATGCAAGTTGACTGGAGTCATTAATAGTTACCATAGAAACAAACCCTTTGCTCTGGCTGCAGTGTGCATGAAAACGTGTCATTTGAAAACCCAAATTAAAAATAGTTTCAATTGTCCGCAACAGCACAAGACTTTTACTAGAAAGCCGAAAGCTGCAATTCGGAATTCCGAGACGAGGGTATTTTTTTTTGGTTTTGTTTTGTTTTGTGGTTATTTGTACATGCATGGGTAGTTCAGGACACGGTTAAATATAGGCCACGTTGAACGAGGTGAACAACCTGACAAAATAAATTTGACAAAAAAAAATTGGATCGGAGATTGGTATTTAGGCTTGGAGGGTGAACAGAGCCTAATTATTCCTCAGAACTTAGCAGGCAATGCTCGAATGAGTAACAAGTGTGGGTGTTAACAAGCAAGAAAGGGCATGGAATCAGAGATGAGATGGAGCCGATCTGGAATGGGGGGGGGGGGGGGGGGGGGGGGGGTACCATGTGAAAATGTTGTTGAGAGTTCTGCCCGAGTCCAGATTCGCTCCGGGACCTAGAGATGCCACCAGTGTAAGGTTACGTGAAATCAAATATGAAATATGAAATCGAATATTTCAGTAGTCTGATTATTGCACATGGTCCAAGGATAAGTTCTACAGAGAGTTCACATATACATATACACATACAGTGAAATTATTTCTTCGCATATCCGAGCTTGTCTAGAAGTTGGTGTAGTGGCGCAAGGTCAGCCATGATACAGTAGCCATGATTCCCCCGATCAGTAACCCAGCGCCTTAACCCGCTGAGAGCTGTGTACATCTCTTCGATTTTTCTCGAGTATAATATTAGGGAGACTATAAGACCATCAGGCGCTCTATTGCCACTAATAAGGGCTTCTACTCTTTTTAACATTTTAGAATGGCTTTCCTTTCAAATACTGACCATTGGTGTCGGGTATGCAGGAGCTGGAGTATTCAGTTCAGTGAGCGAGTAGAAGGTCTAGAAGGGAGGACCCAAATGCCAGATGCAGACGGGGTTGGGAAAAAAAATAACGGTCTTGATCAGCAAACCTAGCAGAAAGGCACAGGCAAAAACATAAACCAGAACAGTCCAGAATCAGGTATGGCAAACAGGACATTAAAGACAGAGCAACACAAACCAGAATACAGTTCAAGGTCCAAAATTAATCAGAATTACTCATTTCTAATTAGCTGATTTCTGAAGACTGGATTTATACTGGATTCACCATGTATCATGTTCCTTCCACTTCAGAAGTTAATTTATACTTTACTGGGAAAAAATCCCAGTTCAAAGTTATAACCTGACAAGATGTGCAAATATTCAAGGGGTGTGAATACTTTTGCCATGCTCTGCATGTATATGTATATAAAATAATAAAAAATACATAATATTGATTTGTGGGGGGCACAGTGGTTTAGTGATTAGCACGTTCGCCTCACACCTCCAAGGTCCGGGTTCGATTCCCGTCTCCGCCATGTGTGTGTGGCGTTTGTATGTTCTCCCCGTGGTTTTACTCGGGGTTCTTCGGTTTTCCCCCAGTCCAAAAACATGCATGGTAGGTTGGTTGGCACCTTGGAAAAATTGTCCCTAGTGTACGAATGTGTGTGTGTGTGTGTGTGTGTGTGCCCTGCGATGGGTTGGCATTCCATCCATAGACATCTGAGATAAGCACAGGCTCCCCGTGACTCGAGGGAAGATCATATATAGTTGTAGAAGATGAATGAATGAATATTGATTGTTTATATAGTGGCCCAGTAGCCCAGTGCTTAAGGCATTGGCCTCTGGACCAGAAGATCATGAGTTCAAACCCCACCATTAGTGGGCCCTTGAGTAAGGCCAGGCCTTAACCCTCAAGTTACTCAGTTGTAAGTCGCTCTGGATAAGGGCATCTGCTAAATGCTGTAAATGTAATTCACATTGTGTACTGTTCTTGGGGTGCATCCACAGTTTCATTGCACCTTTTTATGTAATGACAGTAAAGTTCTATTCTTTTTTATTCTATGATGGGCCAAAAAATAATAGGAGCAAGTCGTTTTTGTTGTTATTGTTGGTTTTAAAGTCGAATTAATGTCCATGTAACCATTTAAAAGTGTTGATAATTGGTTTTGTGTAAATAAAAAGGGTATTTGTTTTAGTCACTCAATTATAGGGAAGGACGCATGTGGCAGCCCTCGATGCCCTAGTCCTCCAAAAGTAGCACTGGACCTTTCTGGCGAATAGTCGTAGGATTTCGTCGAGCTGTGACAGAAACCTTCTAGTACTTAGATCTACCCTGGATGTTATTCAGCGCCCGATATAGACAGCAACTCCGCCAAGTAAAGTTTTCCAATTATAGCGTTATTTTCCAAGAGACTTCAGTACCAGGAGTCTATGGAAATAATAAGACAGATGTTTCGCTCAACCCCAGGTGCAGCCCTGGAGCTCTCGTGTAGCATTATGGCATGTGTAGGTGGACAAAGTGGGCATGAACATAATGCGCCTTCGATGATCTGCCGGATAAAGGGATCTCAAAGAGCAGTGGGAGTTTATGTAAATATTTAAAAGCAGGCCTAGCTGAGTCTCCTCCTGTCTTCTAATACACCATTGGAGATCAGAGCAGGAATTTGCTAGAATCCTGACGTTCCTGGTTATGTGGGTCAGGAACGTTGCAGGGACATTTGTTTTTTGGTCGTGAATGCAATCTGGCAAGGTGTAATTGTACGCAAACATGAGGACGGAGCGATTTCAATAGGATACACGGACTATATTGCGTGGCGTAACATTCGCACTGCGACTGAAACGTTGTTGAAATCACTTCAGGCATGAATGAATGTGTCGTCTTTCCTCTCTTCCCTCAGGGAGCGGAGCCTTTACACAACTACACTGGCTGTATTGAAATCATTGAAATTAATAAGCACAAAGGATTTCACACTTCCAGTGCCATCGCTGGGAACAACATAGACGACTGCAAGTAAGGATTCGTTTAATTAGGGGCTTGTCTGTCTCTTTTTTCAAGGGGGGGGTATTTATTTATTTACTTACAATCCTTTTCTTTTTTCATTGCTCTTGGTGCTCCTTCAGCTCATGCATAGCAGCAGTTCCTTAAATACTCTGGGTGCTATGGAAACTAATCAGAGCGATTGACGAATTTCGAAACAAGCAGCGTGGTCGGGGGAGTCCAGTTTGATGGATTGTAGAAAAACGTTCGTTAATGAAATAAAATAAAATGGTGGTGTGTATTGTAACCTTTCAATTCTGTCTCAGGTGTAGTCATGTTTTTGCTTTTTAGACTTTTTTTTTGGTATTTGGCGAATATTCCTTGCATCATTTAAAATTTGATGGACATTTATTCAGCGTAGTCCCCACACGCACAAACGCACGCACGCACACAGCTCTGATGAGCCATGTTCATTTGAAGCAAAATTGATTGCTTTGAGCGTGTTTTATAAACCGCCGTTTTCTTGGCATTATCCCTCACTAGAGTGTAAGAACCTCTAGTGCGAGAGAAACTCCCAATGTGAAGCAGTTCCATTGGGGAGAAACACTGTTGATGTGAGAGGCCAAAGAAGAGTGGCCTGACTTGTTCCGAAGAAAAAAAAAAAGTCAACACGTACTTTTCTTAATTCTGGTGAGCCAAAAAAAGCACTTTAAAAAGCATGACATGCTGAACTTTAAGGCAAATGGGTGTACAAGAGCAGACAATTTCACTCCTGTCAGCCCAGAACAACGCGTTCGAAAAGGGATCATTCAGGACTAAAAGTTGTTTGTGTTTAATAAAATAACCATATTTACCATATTGTATTAAACATTATATTGTTTATGAGGCTGCACATACATTCAGAACAGTGATAAATCATAGTGGCACTACATATTTCTTCATCAATGGTTTGCCCTTACACCTTCCAGCCAATCAGAATTGAGTATATGCTCATAGCCTAGACAGTATTAAAACATATACACACAAATCAGACATAACATTGTGACATGTTTTGTCGGATATCAAAACAGTCCTGATCCGCCTAACAATAACAATGAACTTCTTCAGCAATTTAGGATACAGTAGCCCCCCCCCCACATACATCAATGATCCTTTAGCACCATTAGCATTGTCTCCTCAGTTCCCTCTTTGGAGCAGATACTGATAGATGCATTATAGATACTGTCATAACGACTTTTCAAAGCCATTTATGGCTCGTCCCCAAACTGCCACCATACATTTTTTAAAAGCATGCCTTTGGATGAAGAAGCTTAAAACTGTTTCTTCCCGCTGCTAAAATGTATTGGACTTCAATAATTCCTTTTAATGCATAGAGCAGGGCAATGGGCTGAAGTGGTTTCATTAGCATAAAACTGTAATTAGAATGATCATACACAGGCCAATGCCACTTAAAGGTCTTTGGGGCTCAGTCCGGATCAGACATATCCATTATTCTCCTCGGAGAATTGTTCTTTTCCCTGAATGTCCTGCTAAAATGACTTAATTTTTTACAGCTTAGGTAGATATAATTATGTTTTCTCTCTCTCTCAAAAAAGAAACCCAGAATGTGTTAAAATGTATGCGTAACAGCTAAACTGGACACTGTTACCATTTTTGGGATATTCATGACAGTGATCTCAAATTTAGCTTATGTTTTTTTTTTTTTGTGTCTCATCCCAAAGAAGAAAACACTGTAGTAGTAGTAGAGTGGGATAGAGACTCCCATGCACTATCCTAACCACACAGACTGTAGTTTTTTAACCAAGGTTAGAATAGAACAGAATAGCCTTTATTTGTCACATATACATTACAGCACACTGGAAATTGATTAATTATTTCTTCGTATATACCATCTTGTTATACTAATTAAAATTTAAACTATATCTGACTCCTAAATTTAATTAATTTTTGGAAGCTGGGTTCAGAGCACCGGGTCAGTCATGATACAGCATCCCTGTAGCACAGAGGGTTAAATGGCTCAAGTACCCAAGGGTGGCAGTTTGGAGATACCAGGGCTCGAACCCCCCAACCAGCAGATCAGTCACCCAGTGCCTCTTTGCCTCTTTAGTAGACGTATTTGAGTAACAGATACACACCAAAAACAGACAATTATAATTTAGCAATTTTACAAAAAATGTGTATATATATATATATATATACACACAGAGAACTGTGTGGGATATGTATCTATATATATATATATATATATATATATATATATATATATATATATATATAGAGATAAATATTATAATTTAGAGAGAGAGAGAGAGAGAGAGAGATAGAGAGTACTATTAGAGAGAGATAGATAGATATTTTACAGCAGTAGATACACACAGAGACTGTGATTACAGTTATAATATATATTTTATTTATATATATATTATTCTTTTATATTCTTTACGTAGAGTAATACATAAAGAATAGTTTATTAATTATAGTCAGTGTTGGGGAAGTGACAGAATACTTAGTCAGAGATTACATTCCTTTTGTTAGAAGCTTCCGCTTTACCAAACGGATACCAAGTATAGTTTTATTTTAGACAACTTTTTCAGAGTATAATTCTCCTATTAGATAATTACGTAATTTAATTACAAAATAGCTTAATAAAAGTAACAGACTAAATTCTCATCTGAATCCGTTACATTTACAGTGAAAAACATGTAATCAAATTACAGTATGCTGAATCTTAGTCACAAAGTTATGTAACTTTAGAAAATGTTGAAGATTTAAGCAATATCTTAGTCAAAATTCCAACAACCACTACCTAACAAAACTCCCCGGATCCCCCCCTCCCCACCACCACCGTCGATAGTTTAAAGTACAATTTGATTCTGAAGAAGATTTATATTAGATACACACAGAGAACTGTGGGAAGTTTTACTGAATGCTTCCTCAGTTCCGAAAAGATATCCCAGAGAACTGTGTGGGAAGTTCTTTAACCGATGCTTCCTATTTTCAGCTAATTTTACTTAAGAATACTTACGACTTACTAATGTATTATTGAATTATATATTTTACCTACACACAGAGCAAGTACCACAGAGAACTGTGTGGGAAGTGGACAAATGAAAGTAAAAAAGTAAAAAATGTAATGACACCACAGTAGATGCTTCCTGTTATGCAGTTACACACAGAGAACTTTACTTTTACCGGTATTTATTTAGATACACACAGAGAATGTAAGTTCTGTTATATAACTGATTACTGTGTGGGAATTTCCAAAGTTTCACCAAATTTACTTAAATACCTAACCTTCCCCACACTGTATATATATATATATATATATATATATATATATATATATATATATATATATGAGATATAGCTTTTGTTCCTATATATATATATATATATATTATATATATATATACACAGTTCTCGTGGTCTGCCTTCACAGATAGATAAATATTTTGAAGCATCTATCTACCCCTATTACTATGCAATGTGGTCTGATTTTGATTTATTTCAACTCAAAGCGATTGAAATGCAATATGATGCAAATGGTAAAAAAAAAAAAAAAAAAATATATATATATATATATATATATATATATATATATATATATATATATATATATATATATATATATATATATATATATATATATATATATATATATATGATGCTCTGTAATTCAATATGGTACAGGCAGTACAAACACTTTTATGTCTTTGCTTCAAACAGACAATAAATTTTACATTTACTTAAGTGCCTTGTGAATTCTAACACATTGCCCTTTCACAAACAGGCTTTTGTAGTTAAAAAACAAAGTAAAAAATATAAAGTTTTCCTGTTCTGTCTTCAGGAAGATGAATCTCTACTTCATGTCATTCTGTATTCTATGTGACTGTCAGGACACGCCTCAGTTTTGTGATGTCATATTCAGTGGTGCTGCGAGAGCACATCGAGAAACTTTTTAACAAGGAGAAATAAAACCGACGCAAATATGTTCAAAACGATGCATTGCGATGTAAATGTCAACTTGGTCGCATCTTTATTAATTCCTTGAACTTCTAATCGAAAGATCATCACAATTTATAGCACAGCACCACCATGCTCTCACTGTTAGGCCCCTAAACAAGGCCCTTACCCCTTAACTGCCCGCTGTGGAAATGAAATAATTGTAATGCAATTTGGTTCGGATAAGAGCGTGTGCTAAATGTATTTCCTAATGTATTTCTCCATGCAGCCAAAAGTCTTTCTAAGAGCATTAAGTGGAAATATAGGGCGCATTAATGGAGCGATGGACCCGTACGTTTTATGCATGAGTATTGCATAAGTGCTCAAGGACAAGACACATAAATAGACTTTTATGCTAAAGTGATCGATTCAGCATCCTCTGCCCTGATATACATTTGCTTGAGTTTCTTTCCGTGAGCATTTATATAGCGTTAATTTAATCCTAGTGAAGTAAAAGGTAGTGTTTTCATTTTAGAAATGGAGGATTGTTGTTTTGGTCACTGAGATGCAGCATTATGTCATATGAATAATCATTTCAATATTTATGCTTTAAATTAACCTGTTAAATGTGCTGTCTTGATGCAGCTTACTATTAACCCATAATATACAGTATGCAAACATTAAAAATGTGCAGCAAATGCAATGTATTTAATTAATAATCACCGTTGGAGCTATTTCTCTCTTAATGGCACCTCATATGTGTGTATTTAATAATTTAGATAATTATAAATATATTCTCATATTTATTTATTTATTAAGCCATAGTGGGTAATTTTGGAAAAATGCAGGTGGAAGAGACACTGGACAAATTTTCAAGCAACTGTGAACCGAGTGCAACATAAACTTTAAACTTTACATTTTAAAGATTACAGTATATCAGTATTAAATTAAGGGAAGTATTAAAAAAATTTTTTTTGGTCTAAAATACCAAGCATTGCCTAAGGCTATTGCCTATTTAAAATAATTCAAATGAACATTTAACCTTTATTTACATTACGGCAGAGGAAAATTCTTTTCTTCGAATATCACACCTTGTTAGGAAGCTGGGGTCAGAGTGCAGGGTCAGCCATGATACAGCGGCCATAGAGCACAGAAGGTTAAAGGCCTTGCTCAAGGACCTAAGAGTGGCAGCTTGGCGATACAGGCGATACTTGAACCCCTGACCTTCTGATCAGTAGATCAGCTCCTTAACTACTGAGCTACCCCCTCCCTATATCTGTAATTCTGTCAAAGTAGGATAAATAGATATAATAAGGTCTCTCAAATAAGATAAGACGCATTGGCTTTTAGACACTCTCAGATTGAATGGGTTGTCCACCGCGTTTCACTCTGGATCCCTGATATTGCAACATTCTCACACCACAGGGAGAGTCTTAATAATATATAGATGCTCTGAATATAGCTACACAGCTGGTCACCTTATTAGAAACTGCCATGCGATGCACATCGCTGTAGGTACTGTATCTAATCACAAAATCACCAATCAAGCACAATGCATGTAGTCAAACTGCTTAGCTTTAGTTAATATTCAGGTCAAACATCAGCATGGAGGAAATGTGCTTTTTGTGAATTGTTTTTTTTTTCTTTTTCACAAACTGAAACAGTCTGTAATAGGGGTGTCCCAGGTTTTACATAGTCAAATTTAGAATCGTCAGGTCGATACCATAGTCGACTGATATTCAACAGGTGGGTAAACAGGTAAACAAGTGGGTAAAACAACAAGGCACTGGCTTTTTAATGTTCCTTAAAGTCGAAATGAAGTGGATAAACTTTGGTAAAAACGATTCCTCGGACCATTTTCAAGCCACGATGTACAGAACATCACACAAAGATGGAGGGGAATGAAAAAAACAAAAGATAAATAATTGATAACCGAAAGGAAAATAAATAATTAACTGTGGGAAGGCCTCGCTCTAGATAGGATTTGCATTTTACTTATTAAATCAGTTAAATTGCCTGTGCGAGCGCACTCTAAGTACAGTTCTACAATGACGCGCTGAAAAACAAATCCAAATTAATTTGCAGAATTCAATTAGAACCTTTACAGAATCACCCAGACGTTGTTAAATATTTCAATCCCTGCTGCTAAGATGCTCTATAAAATGGAACGTGTATTGGCGGGTCATTCGTGTTCTTAAAAATATTTATTAAAAGCTTCTTTCTTTTGACATTTTTTATTTACATTATCATATTATCTTCTGGGTCACCAACGACCCTATACTGTATGTTACGAAAATGGCATCATCCTTGTCACCTCACCTTTTTAAGGACTTGACAATGAGATTGGTATCTCATGAATCTCATACATACATAATGGTATATATATATATATATATATATATATATATATATATATATATATATATATATATATATATATATATATATATATATATATATATATAATATATATAATGGGTAATAAAAGTTACCCATTACTCAACCGAGAGTCACATTTCTTACTGTTACCGTCTCTTGACGTGACTTGTTCACTGTTGTCATGAATCTTATTGCACTTGAAATCAAAGTAGGTCTCTTAAATATTGCTAAATAGGGGGGTTTTGCTTCATAAGAATGTGATGCATAACTGTCAAACTATTTTGTCCGTCTCCATCGCTCCTGAGAGTTTATCAATTAATCATTGCGGTGGTTTCCGGGGTGCGATATTTATTTTATTTTTTATGATTTAAAATGTAGCAATATATTAAAATAAAATATACTTAATATACTAAAAGTAGTATATATTTTAAAAAACTACTTTAAAAAGTACATAAAAAAACTTCTCAATTACAGTAACGTGAATAAATGTAATTCATTACTTTCTACCTCTGTGTGTGTGTGTGTGTGTGTGTGTATATATATATATATATATATATATAGATATATATATATATATATATATATATATATATATATATATGCTGATGATGGAGGAAAAGAGGAACTCCAAGAAGGAGGGTTTTAGTGATTATAATGAGGGAAGACATGCAGGTGGTTGGTTTGAATGAAGTAGATTCCACTTCTGGTGGGGAAAGAAAAACAGACTGAAGGCTTTAAAAATGTAAAGCTTGAATCCTCTGAAAAAAAAAAACATTCATATTCAAGGTGTTAGTTTTGGGATCTGTGAAATAGAATGTCTCCTCTATAATGAAGCTCTCAAATCAATTCAAATGAGTTTTTGCCAGGTCGGTTTGCTTGCCCGCCGGGATGTACGTATCTTACACACTCACACACACTCACACACACGCACACATTATTATGTATGTAATGTTTGATCAGCCTGCAGACTCGATCTGGATTACTGTCCTTTTTTCATCTAATGGACTGTCAGTGAAGAATATAGGTGTACATTATACAGCCTAAAAGATATTTCAGGTCCAGGATTGAAAAGCCATGATAGAATGTATTGTATAATACATAGGTTTTAAAAGACTGTTCAAAAGGGTTCAGTGTTAAAAGACCTATACCATTAGATGCAGTCGATTAAAGCTGGCGCTTGTCATTTCGACACTGGAATAGGGCAACTTCTTGCTGGTAAAGTCTGCCTTGTGACACAAGTTCTCTTACACCATTGCTATTCTTTGGTTGCTCCATTGGCTTCTGGTAACTCTGCATGCACACTCTGATGCTTGCCTACAAATCCAAAAATGACCTAGCACCATTGAACGTCAAAGCTCTTGTCACTTTTTTCACTGCACCATGCTTACTCAGACCTTGCCCATCTCTCAAGGTAAGAGGTTCTGGCATCAAGATGGTGGGATGAATTTCCACTAGATGCCCGGGAGTTACAGGCGATCCTCAAAAGATGGGTCAAGACATACTTCTTCCTAAAACCTTCCTACTTCTTAGTTTCTCTGTTTGATTCATGTGTTTAAAAAAAGTCTGCTATAATTCCTTCAAATACAGATTTAGGCTGAGGGCAAAATTTGCAATCTGTTTAATTATGTAGTGTGGAGAATTTACATAGTGGTCTTATAAAAAAAAGAAAAAAAAGAGTTGTGTATAAAGCAGTAAAACTCATTTGCACAAAAAACAGAGTTATGATGGTTCATCTTGCGATCAATCTACGATCTTACTAAGAGGATAAGCCAATACTATGACACACACACACACAATATATATATATATATATATATATATATATATATATATATATATATATATATATATAGAATTATATATATATATATATTACTGTGCAAAAGTTTTAGGCAGGTGTGAAAAAATTCCGTAAACAAAGAATGCTTTCAGAAATATGTCAATTTACAAAATGTAAAGTGAGAGAACAAAAGAAAAATTGCAGTCAAATCAATATTTGGTGTGAGTGAAAGAGACAATGTCATCTGACTTTAAAAACTGACTTCGTTAACCAAGAAGTAGTGGAAGTGACGGCACGACCCCCACAGAGCCCTGATCTCTACATCATGTAGAGTGTGTGTGGGATTCCATGAAGAGACAGAAGGATGTGAGAACGTCTGAGACCAAGATCTGACATCCACAGATCTTGAGATCTGTGTTTACTTCTCCAAGATGGAATGTGCCTTGGCAACCTCCACAGGACACCAGCTTGTCAACATGTAGTTTGAGTTCTTTTTTATGATTCCCTTCATAAACACTGTGTGTAAGTGTACAGAGAAGAATTACTGCTTTTATGAAGGCGAAGTGTTTTCACACCAAATATTGATTTGATTTCCATTTCTCTTTTCTTCATTCACTGCATTTCATTCACTTGTGTAAGTAAATGATTAACACTTCTTTTTCTTTTAACACATTTTTTCACACCTGCTAAATCTTAAAATACAATACTGTATATAAATATAGTGTGTGTTTATATGTATTTACAGTGGATCCTCGAGTGGTTCCAGTATGTAGCTTGTCAACAGAAAAGCTAAGCTAAGCCATGTCTCAACGAATGATCATTTCATGTTACAGTGGTCTACAAAGGTTCATTCCTGCTATCGGTTGTATTATACTTTGCTATATATTAGTTTTTTAAATGATTTAAATGTTGGGAATGCTCTCACAGGCAAAATGCACTGTTGATGTTTTGTGGGGTAATTACAGAAGCCGGTGCGGTGGCGTCTTACGCAACCAGAATTTACATTGACGGCATCTCGTTGGATAATTGAAACATATTCATTGCCTAATTAAGTGAAAGTCTTCCAGTTAGACCAGTGAGTATATACATCCCCATCTCAATAAATTAGAATGACATGGAAAAGTTCCTTTATTTCAGTAATTCAACTCAAATTGTGATATTCATGTATTCATAGCCCATGTTGCTTTGATGTCCAGTGTTAATTATTTGGGGTGCTATGTCATATGTGGGTGTTGGTGTTGGTGTGTTGGTGTCAATGCAACCATTTATCAAGAAATTTTAAAGCCCACACGGCCAAAAACACCAAACGCTGGTTAAGTTGACCATGATGTTGGTGTGTTGACTGGCCAGCTAACTCATCAGACCTCAATCATAAAATGAATGGCATCTTCACTTATATTCATCTGTCTTTTGTTTATTCCGAGTTCATCATCACCACTCATTACCTGATCAGATGGTCAGTGCAGTTCCCTGACCAAGTCCTTATCCAGATGGTGGATCACCACCAATAGACCACCTTCAATAATACAGTTTACTAGTTCGTAGTAAAACTGAGCCTGGTTTCTCCCAAGGTTTTTTTGTGTTACTGATGGAATTTTGGTTTCTTGCCGCTGTCGCCTGCCACCTATGGCTTGCTCAGTTGGGGGACACTTAACTGTCTAGAAGTTTGATCCTGTGTGTCATTTTTTACTGTACAGCTGCTTTGACACAATCTGTATTGTTAAAATTCAATTCAATTCAATTTTATTTATAGAGCGCTTTTTACAATTTGTCATCGTCTCAAAGCAGCTTTACATAATACTTATGTGTGAAAAGTGAAAATCAGTTTGGCCCTAAAAGTGTAATATAAATAAAGGTGACCTGACCTGAACGCTATAGAGAATCTATGGAGTGTTGAAAACAATAGTACCAAAATTCTACTGTCAAAGAAACCCGACCTTCCATACAATACCACCTCAGCAGTGCCACAGACTGATCACCTCCATGCCACGCCCAATTAGGGGCAGTAATGTAAATGTAAAAGAAAGCAACAAAGAAAAATGAAACAGGGAGGTGGTATCCCATTGGTTACTATTGACAGTACTGGGCCCTTGAGAAAGGCCCTTAACCCTCAATTGCTCAGAGGTGAGTCGCTCTGGATCGCTCTGGAAGGGCATCTGCAAAATGCTGCAAATGTAATGTATATGTAATTAATGCAAAAAAGCCAATAACAAGTATTGATATAGAGTACATATACAGTAAATGAACATAATTTATTGAGTGAATTGTTGGGTTTTTGTTAAATGTGAGCCTTAAACTACTTCAGTCTGTGCATTGAATTTATTGAATACACGAGTTTCACAATTTGAGTTGTATTACTGAAATAAATTAACTATTCCATTCTATTTTATTGAGATGCACCTGTTAATATTCATGTAAATTGCAACGTCAAAACGATATGACAAATCACATAGTGTTCATTCAGGCAGAACCCCAGAGATCGATATGTTCTCTTGGAAAGGGAACAAAAAATGGAAATTGTTTCTTCAGCAGAACATATTTGACACTAGTGCAAAATTGCACCCTTTTCTTTTGTGTATATATGTTTTTTTCAGCCATTATTGTTCTTTAACATCCTGCCCCCCCCCTCCTGTGTACACCAATAGAATATGTCCTGCAGTGTTCCATTTTGCTGTAAAAATAAATAAATAAATAAAAATTCTTGTTCAACGAATTCAAATTACAAATTTAGACTCTTTCTGAGCGTCTGTTTGATGTTTCTGCTTTTTTAGGTCATCCTGGCACCAGGACAGTCTGGAGGATGCTGTTCTAACCCCCGATGTATTCGCTTCCCCCAGCGGAGCGGGCCGCATCAGTCTTCTGCCAACCATGGCCTCGTTGGCATGCGCCGATGAACCGTGTCTCAATGGTGGCACGTGTCAAGCGCTGTCCGTGCCAAGTGGTGCTGCAGGATTCGTCTGTAACTGCCCTCTAAATTACACTGGGCGTCTGTGCGACAAAGGTACTGTACTACCTCAATAATCAAAGGATAAAAATGCAAAGATTTGCAAATCTTTACATTCACAATTTGACCAAAAACAAACAAATGTATTTTCATCTTTGATAGATGCAATACATGCATTAAAAAAAGGTGGGACAGGACCACATTTACCACTGTGTAACATCACATTCATTCATTCATTCATGAATTCATTCATTCAATTCATTCATTCATATCCGATCTTCCCTCGGGTCACGGGGAGCCTGTGCCTATCTCAGGCGTCTATGGGTATTAAGGCAGAATACACCCTGGATGGAATGCCAACCCATTGCAGGGCACACACACATACACACATTCACACACACTAGGGACAATTTTGCAAGGTGCCAATCAATCTACCATCCATGTTTTTGGACCTGGGGGAAACCGGAGAACCCGGAAAAAAACCGCCTGAGGCACAGTCCTGAGTGTCTTTTGACGTGTTTTTCATTTCCTGCCGTTTTCAAAAGGTGAAAGGTGTAGACTGCAGTCAGCTCAGTTCAGCACATGGAAGGTTCTAGTACAAATTCATGCTAATGTACTATATGCAGTTAGAATTGTCTTGCTCAAATCTGCAAGGTAAAAAAGACATTCTCTGAATGATTTGTTGTGATAATTCTGACCTATTGTTTTTGTTGACACTTGCTTTAAATCTTACCGACAGTGTCAATTAACCTCTTTAGATCCCTTTTCCAGACGTCCCAACTTTTTCGAGGGAGTTGCAACTAGTAAATAAACCTTCTTTATTCTTATTCCAGGGTCCGATTCCCGTCTCGGCCATGTGTGTGTAGAGTTTGCATGTTCTCCCTGTGCCTCAGGGGTTTTTTCTCCGGGTTCTCCGGTTTCCACCCGGTCCAAAAGCATGCACGGTACGTTGATTGGCACCTTGGAAAATTGTCCCTAGTGTGTGAATGTGAGTGTGTGTGTGCCCTGCGATGGGTTGGCATTCCATCCAGGGTGTATCCTGCCTTAATGCCAATAGACTCCCTGAGATAGGCACAGGCTCCCCGTGACCCGAGGGAAGATCGGATAAAGCGGTAGAAGATAAATGAATGAATGTTCTATTCTAAATAAAATATGGGTTCATGAAATTTGCAAATCATTGCATTCCTTTTTTTTTTTTAATATACATTTTACACAGTCGCACAACTTTTTCAGAACTCGGGTTGTGTATTTTCACCCTTCATTCAATCACCCTGCGATCAGTGGAACTCTTTATCGATTGGCTCCTTGACCTGAGAAGTGTTTCGGAAGTGTGTGGGTTTATGTAGAGGTTTCTTTTTCAAATTTTTTGTCTACATTGCAGGTGTTATTGGAAGTGTTTGAAGTTCAATAGCATGTTAAACGCGCTTTCTGTAATCGATTTATTTAAGGTCTCACATAGCATGTTTCTTTTTCACTTTTTCTTTGCATGCATGGAACTAAATTAGCCTGGCCTTCTTGATTTGGATTTATTATTTATTTATGTACTACCAACAGCTGCTCACAATCACACACACACACACACACACACACACACACTTCTTTCTCCAAGTCTTGGAAATCGCCATTAAATTTTAATAACACCACCTGCAGTAGAGGAGAATTTGTCAATGAATGCCAATGCGGAACGCAGAAAGTAAGTAAACTCATAAGCCTGGAAAAACACGTTTGAACTTTATTATTATTGAATGAAATAGCAGATGCTATTGCCATTGCCATTGCTATTGCTATATAAACATCTTACAAATAAGAATAACCTTTATTTGTCACATATACATTACAGCACATTCATTCATTCATCATCTACCACTATATCCGATCTTCCCTCGGGTCACGGGGAGCCTGTGCCTATCTCAGGCATCTATGGGCATTAAGGCAGGATACACCCTGGATGGAATGCCTACCCATCACAGGGCACACACACACACACACACACACACACACACACACACACTAGGGACAATTGTACAGCAAAGTGAAATTCTTTTCTTCGCATATCCCAGCTTGTTGTTGTTAGCTGGGGTCAGAGCGCAGGGTCAGCCATGATACTGCGCCCATGGAGCACAGAGGGTTAAGGCTCTTGCTCAAGGACTCAAGGGCGACAGCTTGGCAGTAGCAGGGCTCGAATCGGGATCTTTCGATCAGTAGCCCAGCAGCTTAGACCACTGAGCTATCACCTCCATTGATATATGTATATCTTGGGATCATTGTGGTACAACTATCTATGCTATGGTTGTTGGTGTTAGACTGGCTTCAGAAGCTGAAATAAAATATAAAATATAACTGAAATAAAAAAATAAAGCAAATGTGGATGGCTTCAGAGAGGTCAGAGTAGGACTGGTCTGTCCAAAAAGATCATCAGTACTGATCAAATAAGCAGTCTTTCCAAATATATTGAGCAGAAAAGCATCATAGGCTTTAGGCCAAGCCTTGGGGGAAGGCGGGTTACAGCAATGAAGTTCTACTCCTGCCAGCCAAGTTTATCAAGTTTATCATGGGATTCTTGGCTGACATTGTGGGATTGTGGTAGGTTTGTGGTTAAGGCGTTGGACTTTGAATATCGAAGGGTTGGGTTTAGTTTAGTGAATAAGAACATTCCTAAATCTGAAAAAAAGCAACTTTACACCACTTCGCAGGCTTGCTTTTGGCTGGTGTATTAAAAACAATAAATGCTGGTGCCAAAAAACAGATTGAAAACAAAAATGCTTTGACTCACTAAACCCATTGATATTCGTGGTGTTCGTTTGTGAAATAAAATCTATAATATGCCTCTCGCAGCAAATGTGTATTTGCCAGATTGCTTTTCTTGCACAAAGTAATGGAGACGTGAAGAAGAGTGTGCAGGTCGGTGTGCAGTCGGTGGAGAAGAGTGAGAGATAGCAGGACATCTGCAAATGTATATAAGACGGTCTTGGTGGTTTAGAGACGGTGACAAAAAGACAGGAGGCGGAACTGGAGGATGTTGAAGTATTGTTGACGCTGCCGTTTTCATTGGGGAGGGGACAGGATTATGTTAAAGGAGACAAGGCAGAGGGGACATTTTGGAGACATGGTGAGAGAGATGGTTTGGAGGAGGGATACGGGATATATATCGGTAAAGGAATACTGAGGATGGAGGAAAAGATGGAAATTTTTGTGTGTGGGGAGAAAAGACATGGTTAGTTTGATGGAAAGTGGTACGGAGACAGATGATTGGCTGTGGCGACTCCTAATACAGGTGAATACGTCTCTGTGGGGCAGAATTTGCTCTTTGTTCTAAAATATTGTTCTAAAAGATTGCTTATTTTAATGAAGGGTAATGGTCTCAACAACACTACCCCCCCCCCACACACACACACCTTTTTGATTCTTATCAAAAGATTTTTAATAAAACAGTTTTTTTTCCAAATTTCGTTTGCCTTATTTAATTATTTCTTTTACATTTCACACAGTTTCTTGCTGTGAAAAGAGCCAATAATATTACTCACTCAATCCAAACCAAAAGAACAAAAGAGCTTGTGTCCCTCGCTGATGTTGTCTCCACAACAATGTTTTTTAAAGTCCGGTCTAATAAGCCCATTCATTCATTCATTCATTCATTCATCATCTTACCATCGCTATCTACCGATCCATTCTCTTCGGGTATCCGATCTTCCCTTGGGTCATGAGGAGCCTGTGCCTATCTCAGGCGTCTATGGGCATTAAGGCAGGATACACCCAGGATGGAATGCCAACCCATCGCATGGCACACACACACACACACACACACACACACACAATCACATTCATACACTAGGTACAATTTTTTCCAAGGTGCCAATCAACCTACCGTGCATGTTTTTGGACCGGGGGGAAACCAGAGAACCCGGAGAAAAAACCCCTGAGGCACGGGGAGAACATGCAAACTCCACACACACATGGCCGAGAAGGGAATCGAACCCGGATCCTGGAGGTGTGAGGCGAACGTGCTAACCACTAAGCCACCGTGCCCCTTGTCTATTAAGCTCATTTCAAATATTTAAAAAATAATCAATGGTTAGATAGTGTATACCTGATGAACATTTGTTAATTGAAGTCATCTAAATAGTAATCATACTACTTTCTTGTTAATGAATTAATTTCTTATACATTTCTATGTAAAAATCTTTGTGGTTGCTTTAATCGTCTAATATTGCATGTGGCTCCTTTAAGAATTGTGTTCTGATTTTGGTTGCTTTTGATATAAACTATATACATTTTTCCACATACTTTACATTACATATGGTAATATAGAAAGTAGCGCATACCTGTTGTGACCTGCGCAGTTAGGAAGCGTATTTCGTGGATATTTAGGAAGAGTATGTGTGTGCACATCAAGAGCGGGCCGTGTTAATTATATGGGTGTGTAACATTTTCCCCTTTTTTTTCCCTTGGGACTTAGGAAGTAAGCAAGAGAGATGTTATTGCACTTGCACATAGTGATGAGCTACTACTTGTTTTTATCAGGAGTTTAGCAAATAAATGTATCCTTCCTCCGTTTCAGTTGTTTCTTAGAGAAGAGTATTTTAGGCTTAACTTCCACCGTTCAAATTAATAAATGAATAAATAATTTCTAAACCTCAACACAATGGAGAGAGAAGGAGAAGATCACTCACATAGTAATGCACACTGCGTTAATCGCATTAATATAATTAGTGGCGTCAAAGTGAATTTGGGTTATGCTATTAATGTCAAGTATTTCTATCTATCTATCTATCTATCTATATCTATCTATATATATATATCTATATATATATATATATATATATATATATATATATATATATATATATATAGATAGATATTATTAATATATATACTATCATATATAGATAGATAGATACATATACATATACATATATATACAATTTGAAATATAGATACAATGAAAAATATAATGCTAAATATAATATATATATATATATATATATATATATATATATATATATATATATAATATATATATATATATATATATATAATATTTAATTTAATATTGTAGTTCACTTTTATTTCCTTGGTTCAAGGTTCAAACAGACAGCACATTATCACTGTATTAAATTACCCTCAGACTTCTCATGCAAAAAGAAAAAGGAACATCCAGATGTTCTTTTCCCGTTGTGTCTCCAGGAAGATACAGCTCTACCTCTGCCATGTTCATCTACATTCTGTGTGATTCTCAGGACAATTATATATATACTGGTAATTATATATAAATAAATGACTGATGCAAATATGTTTTATAAATAAGCTTTTCGATACAAATGACACTTTTTATCTGATGCACAGTAAATCAATGTGTCAATTGGGCTTTTTTATTATATGTATACTTTTGCAGCTAATACATACTACACAAAATTGGAGGCATACAACTGTATAGGATGCACAAATCAACCTCCTTTATATGGGTTGGATTAAATGATCTCAACCGGCCTGCTATGGAGCTCTTATTGAACGTCTTTAACACTTACCGTGCCCCAGGCTTCCTCACCTCATTTACATCACTACCTGACTGCTTGATTCTGTACATATCTCCAAAAACCAGTGGAACATCCTCCCAGAACACTGGGTTTTTTTTATCCCTCTAGTATACAGTATGTCAAAAGCCAGAGATGATGATGTTGCTTTATAACGATGATGCAATAAATCCCGAGTATAATACAGTACTGAATTACAAGTGGCTTTTCTATTTTGTAATTCCAGCCGCACACAAATTAGGATGTATATAAAGTGCACGTAGAGGGGCATGGTGGCTTAGCACGTTCGCCTCACACCGACAGGGTCTGGGTTCGATTCCCGTCTCGGCCATGTGTGTGTGGAGTTTGCATGTTCTCCCCGTGCCTCAGGGGTTTTTTCTCCGGGTTCTCCGGTTTCCCCCGGTCCAAAAACATGCACGGTAGGTTGATTGGCACCTTGGAAAATTGTCCCTAGTGTATGAATGTGTGTGTGAATGTGAGTGTGTGTGTGTGCCCTGAGATGGGTTGGCATTCCATACAGGGTGTGTCCTGCCTTAATGCCCATAGACGCCTGAGATAGCCACAGACTCCCCTTGACCAGAGGGAAGATCGGATATAGAGGTAGAAGATGAATGATTGAATAAAATGCACGTGCATGCAAGCAAACATCAAGAACATTGAGTGGGCTCAAAAAATACAAGCTCTCCTTTAAGACTCCCATCCATCTTCATTCATCAGGCAATACATTTATTACAAACCTCTTAGAGGTGTCACAGGGTTTTTCCGGTTTAAGCCGGTAGCTAACGCTTTAACTCTGGGGATAAAGTCATTTCTAAAGTCGGAGTTTTACTTCTCTCCTGACTTCCCACCATCCAGCCAATAACCACTTCCTGGATCAGGTGTGCTGGGACGAGTAAAAGGCGTGGAACTTTAAAGTGCGCTAATTGTGTTTTCATTGTATTTTCTCCCGCTATCTCCTTTTCTTTTTTCCTTCCCACCCCCCCCACCACCCCCCCCCCCCCCCCATCCCCCCCCCCCCCCCCCCCCCCCCCCCCCCGTCGATAAGCCAATGCCCAGGTGCAGAGCTAATTTGCAGAGTTCATTCCACAGATCCCTATCGATGGAACACTCGGATCTTCTTCTGCTGGCTATGAATTAATTTTAAAAGCGTTCCTTTTCTTTACATTTTCATGCAAAAAAAAAAAGACTCGCTGCTCAGCGCCGCTTTGTGCTGAGGTTTTTAATTCCTTTTTTTTTTTTTACTTCTATTCCATTGCAAAAAGATTTACATTACATTTATGGAATATGGAAGACACTTTTATCCAGTTGAAATTAAAGGCAACTTGTTTAAAGAGGTCCAGCAGTGGCAGCTTTGGCCGTGCTGGGATTTGAACTCTTGACCTCCTGATCCAAGTTTGAACCACTCATCGCACTTTAAATACATGTTTCCATGTTGTCTTGTGTAGTCTATATTGTCTTGTACAGACTGAGATGTGTTGTGTAGTCTTTACTGTGTTGTCTAGTCCTGTCTGTAAACTAGATATATAGTGAAATACTTTTCTGTACTTGAGAGTCAGCTGAAATCAAATTCCTTGTGTGTGTGTGTGTGTGTGTGTGTGTGTGTGTGTGTGTGTGTGTGTGTGTGTGTGTGTAAACACACTTGGTCAATAAATCTGATTCTGAGAAATCTGATTCTGATTTCTTCCATCAGCACCATTTTGGGTCTTTATTAGGAATTCTCATGTGTAAGATTAAGGGGCTATGGTAGTTTAGTGGTTAGCACGTTCGCCTCACACCTCCAGGAGTTTGATTCCCGTCTCAGCCATGTGTGTGTGGAGTTTGCATGTTCTCCCCGTGCCTCAGGGGGTTTCTCTCCGGGTTCTCCGGTTTCCTCCCGGTCCAAAAACATGCACGGTAGGTTGATTGGCACCTTGGAAAATTGTCCCTAGTGTATGAATGTGTGTGTGTGAATTGTGTAGTGTGTGTCCTGCGATGGGTTGGCATTCCATCCAGGGTGTATCCTGCCTTAATGCCCATAGACGCCTGAGATAGGCACAGGCTCCCCGTGACCCGAGGGAAGATCGGATATAGCGGTAGAAGATGAATGAATGAATGAATGAATGTGTAAGATTATTATCTTACCAATGAAAATGTCTTTCATTTATTATGATGAATTTTTATTTAATTACTAAGAAAGAAAGAAAATCATCTCCTTGATTACGGAAAGAGGTCACGCGATCCTTCTTGTTTTCTTGTTAGCACGTTTTTTACTTTACTTTTACTTTTATGTGTTTTTGTGATCATGACATGACAAAAGCTGTTTTCATTGTGAGCACGACGTGAAAGTTGCTTTCTCGTGAACACAACACAAAGGTTGCTATCTCACGATCTCCCTATAACAAAAAGTTGTTTTTTCGTGATCCAACTTTGTGTTTTCTCACAACAACTTCGCTCATTTCCTCATGATCTTTGCCAAACCAGAACTTGCTTTTCCTCCTGATCGTGACCTCCGTATAACGAGACGTTTTCTAAACATTTTTCTCCTTATCATGACTTAATTTTATCTTGATCTTGACACTTGATTTTTCTCCTGGCTACAATATAAAAGCCCATTTTCCTAGAGGTGCAATTGAAAAAGAATAGGCTTTATTTGTCACATATACACATTACACATTACGGCACAGTGAAATTCTTTCTTTCGAATATCCCAGCTTGTTGTTGGTAGCTGGGGGTCAGAGCGTAGGGTCAGCCATGATACAGCACCCCTGGAGCACAGAGGGTTAAGGGTCTTGCTCAAGGACCCGAGGGCGGCATCTTGGCCATATCGTGTCTCGCACCGGGATCTTTTGATTAGCAGCCCAGCGCCTTAGACCAGAAGCCCCGGAAACAGAAAAACCAAGTCTTTATTCTGTAAATATTCGCACCCGAGATGTATTTTGTATTTATACACGCCTAAAAAGTCTCAAAATAACTTTAATTATTTAAACGTGCGCCTTGATTTCGAAATTGTAATAATAAACACTAGATACAAATCTTTCCTCGGGGGTGTGTTTGTGTGTGTGAGCACCTAGGGTTCCTCGTGATTGCAGTTTCTGGATGAGTTTTAGTACAATCCGTTTTTTTTTCTCTCTCAGCATGGCGCAAAGGAAGAAGCGGCTACCTTTCATCTTAATGGTGCTATTGCTTTTAAGATGGCTTCATCATCCAACCAGCCCCCCCCCCCCCCCAGCATCCCCCTCCCCCATTTCCCCCTCCCAGAAAGAATTTCTCCAAAGACGGACTCTATTTGTTGCACTTTAATTTTCCCCTCGACCTAATGTTTCTCAGGAAACATCTCATTTAAAGTTCCATCACAGAGTTTTTTTTTTCTCTCTCTTTATCTTGCCGACCGTGAACCTGCATTACAGGAAGGCATTATGGTATATAATATCAGCATTTACATCACAGCTAATTGGGCCTCGTAACGTTTAATGCCCTTTTAAAAAGCAGCTTTATGTCTTTTTGTCTCAGCTTGCGGGGTAGGAAAAAGAAAAAGAGCGTTTGGCACAAACACAGGCCTCGATTGATGTTAACTGCATAACGGTGACCGAATTAGAGCAGCCATCAAAGTGTGCCATATGCTATACATCACTGACCAGTGAGTACACGCTCACACACACACTCACACACACACACACACACACCCCACCACACATCATCCAAAGTTTATTTCCATGTATGATTTAAAAGCATTGTTTTTTTTACAAATCAGCGAAAAGGCAATTCGCGCCTCGTCTATATTTTTACGATAAGTTGTATACTTTACTGCCCTAATATAGGCGTGCAAAACTGTATGAACGCCCAATAAAGCGTTTCATAACGCACAAAAGATTTTATACGCAAGAGATGAGCGACCCCCCTCCCACCCGTCCTCCCTTTTTTTTTTTTTTTTAATGAGCCCTCTTTGATTGAGCATTTTAATTCGAGTAGTTAAGCTAGCGCGATCCGGCCGTTTTTTACGTCTCCGGGGGCGTTTAAGCCGGCGATACGCGGCCGGCGCTGTAGTTATTCATCATCGTCGTCCTGAGATGGACTTTTTCGAGCAGATTATGTATCGAATTCCATCATCTCGGGGTTGAAATGTTAAACGTAACGCGTCTCGAATATCGCCAGGCAGCTCGGGGGGCCTATCGTTCGGCCTTTGCGGGATTGGGGTTCAAATATGGATTTATGCTAATAGCATTCATAGCTTCATTTACAGCCTATACTGAGAACATTCATGGATATTGAATCATACATATTGACTGATGAGTGTGTAGTCCGCAATAAACAATGACGTCTCCATTAGAATGCAGGTGTTTAGATAGATAGATAGATCGATCGATCTATCTATCTATCTATCTATCTATCTATCTATTTATCTATCTATCTATCTATCTATCTATCGATCTATCTATCTATCTATCTATCTATCTATCGGGCCCTTGAGCAGAGCCCTTACCCCAGGATTGCTCAGTTGTAAGCGGCTCTGGATAAGGGCGTCTAGCAAATGCCGTAAACGTTCCTCCAACTTTGTGCAGATCTACATTTTGGTGGGAAAAGTTACTTTATTAACACTCTATTTGTTATAAAGACGGTCTAATCTGCATAATTTCTAATCAGTATTGTGAATACTCAGATGTGAGTATCAATTTGCCTAATTGAAAGCAAAGATGAGCTTTTTTTTTATATATATATATATATATATATATATATAATATATATATATATATATATATATATATTGGTTCATTTGTCTCTGTGAGATCCCGAGACATGAGAATTTGCTGCTTGCTTTAAGACGAATAAGCAGGCCAAGCTTAGTGTCAGGGAATTAATTAGGTATCTAATGTGCCTTTTATTGTTTTTTTGTTTGTTTGGGTTTTTTTTTTCCCCAGCTTGCTTATTTTTTCGGTGGAGTGAAAGTGTTGCATTTAAATCAATGCTAAAGAGCTTGATATCGCATATTTGTTTGTCTGTCCTCTCTGTTTGTCCTTTTCAGGGAGACGCTGATGCATTAGGCTAATTAATTGTCACTGCGTCTACTAAAAGTGTGTACTTAAATCCTAACATTGAACGCTTGCTTGTGACTCATAAATCTTAATGAACTAATGTTTCGTTCGCGTTCCCAGACACACACACACACACGACGAGACGTTATCGGAAAGGCTGTGAAGGCAAACAGTGACCTCGTTGCCCCTCCCAATAACTCATGGCCCGTTTTTCCCCCCAACGCGCTCTGTCTCGCGCCCTTTCTCTGGCACCTCTGCAATTTATTCTCAAAGTGCTAATTTGCAGATAATTAAGTAATCCTCGGAAATGCCATTTGTCTCTCCAGGCAGCCTGCGAAAGGCAGCGGGTGTGTTCCTTCTGACGGCCGGCTTGCTTGCCTTTTCCGACGGGAAACATCCCATAATTGAGCTTTCATCACACCGAGTTGATAGATTGAATCCGTAATTGATTGAATGATCGATTCGGCCTTTTATTGTCTCGTTTAGTTTATCATCATCATCATTATTATTGTTGTTATTATTATTCCTTTGCGGCCCTTTGTAGTGTTGACACTTTTCCATATGTCACCAAGCGGATGTTGCTGTTGGTGTTTTCTTAACCTCAATTAAGGGAGGTTGTGACTCAGGGAGTCACAGATAAAGCCTTCCTTGCCTCCTTGCCCTATTGGGTCATACTTTATTTTATTATATGGTCATATGAATAATAATTGAATGAAGGTGTCGAGTAATATCAATGATAATTGAGTCAACTTTTCCGTAATATGACATTCATATTGATATGTGGTGAATAACACAATTCATTATTTAATAATACGGCTAGTAATTTAACTTTAGCACGGTGGCTTAGTGGTTAGCACGTTTGCCTCAGGGTCCGGGTTCGATTCCTGTCTCGGCCATGTGTGTGTGGAGTTTGCATGTTCTCCCCGTGTCTCAGGGGGTTTTCCTCTGGGTTCTCCGGTTTCCCCCCGGTCCAAAAACATGCGTGTTAGTTTGATTGGCACCTTGGAAAATTGTCCCTAGTGTATGAATGTGTGTGTGTGTGAGTGTGTGTGTCCTGCGATGGGTTGGCATTCCATCCAGGGTGTATCCTGCCATAATGCCCGTAGACGCCTGAGATAGGCACAGGTTCCTTGTGACCCGAGGGAAGATCGGATATAGCGGTAGAAGATGAATGAATGAATATATCTAATAATTTAATGTAATATACAGTACAATATATAAGGATTATGTTTAATATCCAGTAATATGGCAAAGAATTCATTGTCATTTTTTATATATAGATAAGAATTAGGAGGTTTATGCCAAGTTAATGAACAATATGGCTAATCATTATATTTAATGTAATATCATGTACAATATATAATTCCGTATTATGATATCCAATAATATCATAAATAATAGTGTGGCTAATATCCAATAGATTTTATTTGTATTTTATTTTTAGGAATATTCAGTAATATAGCTCATTTCCATTAATATCCAGTATGGCAAATGATTGCATTAATTGTCTAATAATATGGTTAATAGTTTAATTTATCCAGTACGATAGATAAGAATTTGGGTTAATATCCAATAATACAAATAATTTAGTCTAATGCACAGTAATATAACTGATTCTGATTTCCGACCGAAAGTCGAATCATTTTAATTAGCATCCAATAGTGAAATTAATTAATTGAATACCTACTCCTATGGCTAATAATGTAATTCACTATTAAGCAAATAAGTATGCCTTCAACCAAAGCATGATATACAAAATACATAAGATACAAAATATACAGGCATTATTGTGAAAAAAAGGATGTTTTTTTTCTTGTTTTGTCGTTTTTTTTTTTGTTTTTTTTTCTGTTCTTGCCAGCCAGTTGGTCCCCAATATGCCCTTGCTTTTTGTATAGTGACATGTTTATTTTCTCTCCTCTCCATCTATCCATCAGAGGTGTATCTTTGTTTATCTCAGCATCAGCCGTTTTGTTTTGCATTTTTATGTAAGAAAAAATGTTTATATATAACTACGTTATAAGAAAAGATATATATATATATATATATATATATATATATATATATATATATATATATATATATATATATATATATATATAATATCTAATCTAATACATAATATAATCTAATATGCTGCATGATATCAAAGTGCCCAATTAGCCTGGGGAGATTGTATCAAGGAAAAAAAACACCCTTATATGGAATTATATGGAAACTTTGAGAGAAACCAGTTGTCATATGGATGACACCAAGTGTGTGATTACATCATGAAAACATCACCCGAGAGTAAGAGATATCATGAGCAGCGGAGTGTGTTATTAAGAGTAATGTCCTTTCCAGAGTCTTAATTTAGATGAGTTTGTGCTGTGAAACCTGGAACTCCTGAGCAAGTCATAAATGATCTCAACATCTGAGATCATTATGGATTCAGTGATGGAGAAACAGCAAATATGGAATGTTCTTATCCATATGGGTAAAAAATAAAAGGCTGTTTATCCTCAAAATGAAATCTCTGAAATCTTCCTGAGGATGGACCTGAATGGAGCTGGTACCTTTCCAGATGGCTCGGCGTCCTCGCTGGGTCGGGATCTTTTCTTTGAGGGTCTAAAACGTGGATCAGATTACATTGAATACATCCAGTTCACTTTTCTTAACACTGTAAATGAATCGCAAACAAATTCAAAGTCATTCGGTTTTTCTTCTCCTTTCTAAACTTTCCTTAGCATATCCTTTGGAATCTTAAATACAATATTTTCCACTTAATAATACTAATAATACTAATATTCATTCATTCATTCATCTTCTACCGCTATATCCGATCTTCCCTCGGGTCACGGGGAGCCTGTACCTATCTCAGGTGTCTATGGGCATTAAGGCAGGATACACCCTGGATGGAATGCTAACACATCGCAGGACACACACACTCCCACACACACATTCATACACTAGGGACAATTTTCCAAGGTGCCAATCAACCTACCGTGCATGTTTTTTTTTTGGACCAGGGTAGGAAACCGGAGAAACCCGGAGAAAAACCCCCTGAGGCACGGGGAGAACATGCAAACTCCACACACACATGGCCGAGATGGGAATCGAACCCGGACCCTGGCGGTGTGAGGCGAACGTGCTAACCACTAAACCACCGTGCGCCCTAATACTAATATAATACACTTTATATAAACACATCATTCATTATAATTGCAAATGAAAGAAGGAAACATTCCAAATGGTTCTTTTCAGATTTCTGTATATTCGTGATTACCCCAATATGAATAGGCTTTTGTGTCATTTAGAAGCAATTTTGTTAGGATTAGTGCTTGAAATGACTTCAAAGGTGTAATAATCTAATCTCAAAAATAAAGATGTGGGTATTGAACACCTTTATGGTTGAAAATCACAGCGTTGATTGTTTGAAATCACTAATACAGTGTGTACTATGAGAGGTACATTCGGTCTGTGTTATGCATATAAAACACATCCAAAAGGTTTAAGTAAACTGGAGGAATAAAGACATTTATTAGTACATTTTAATGTATATGGATTATGCAGTGGCGAGTCGTAAGATATCAGAGGCTACAAAGCCTCATAAACATGCAAATCTTTTTGATTAGTCAATTAAATGCTCTTTCTAGCCAGATGCGCCCCCGATCCCCACCAACCTCACCCCCCCCCTCCTCCCCAAGACCCCCCACCACCTCCCAAAACCTGGGTCTTGCTCTATAGTAGCAGCTTACTAGCAGGGAGCTTGGTTTACCCCGTTTTTTTACCCTCCTCTTTTATTCTATTGTCTTTTCCTACATTTGTCTGGTGGAAAAAGAAACAGGACTTTTTTTTTGAGGGACGATTTTTTACATCTTTACCAAGGTTTTTTTTTTCCCATCGTAGGCACATCTTGAATGTTATACCGTATGTTGCACACATTCCACTGTACCATATGCCACAGACCGCACTTTAACACGGGACTCTATATATACACAATACACATCCATGTCTCCTGCATATATCACATCCATACCACACTATACAAATAATACATGTTTAATGTTTACCATTTCTTCTTTCTCCCTACAATCTCAGGAACTATGTACTGCCCTCAACCTGCACAATATTATGTAAAAAATCTCTTTGCACATCTTGTGGTTCAGAGAAACGATATGTATGTAGGTATGTATGTATATATTGCATATTGCACGTATGTATATATAGCATATTGTCACACTGTATATAATCCCTGCACTGCTTGGAGCACAGGAATTTCACTCATTCTTGTGGTGATGTGACAATAAAGTGACTTAAATGTGGTTTGGCTGCTGAGCAAGTTAGTGAAACCCTTCAGAATGACCTCATACAGACTTCCTGTTTCGAACATCAAGGAAAAGTGCAGAAGCGAATCGTAGCGAAGGAGGCTGTGCGAATTTCTAAAACGTGTAACACAACAAAGGAAACCAAGAACTGTAGACGAGCTAGAATCCTGTATCAGATACGTTATTCCTCTCCTCAAACCCTCAGGAACTGGTCTGGCCTTGTACTGAGTTGCTGAGTCCTGTGGCAGCCATTAAAATTCAAAATGACATGGATATAAATGAGATAAATGGACATGTGCCAAAATACAAAAGCAACTCATGGTGTTTTGGCAGACATCCTTATCCCGAGTGCCTTACAACAGAGCAGTTAAGGGGTCATTGCTCAAGGGCCCTACAGTGGCCAATTGGTAGTACTAGTATTTGAACCCACCTTTAATTCCCCAGGTATTGTTATAGTTGTATTTAAACACATGAATAGCATTGGGGTTTACTTACCCAATGCTATTCTCTGTCAGGATCTACTGTAGTGGGGGGTTACAGCTTTCATTCATTCATTCATTCATTCATCTTCTACCGCTTTATCCGATCTTCCCTCGGGTCACGGGGAGCCTGTGCCTATCTCAGACGTCTATGGCCATTAAGGCAGGATACACCCTGGATGGAATGCCAACCCATCGCAGGACACACACACACACACACACACATTCACACACATTCATACACTACGGACAATTTTCCAAGGTGGCAATCAACCTACCGTGCATGTTTTTGGACCGGGAGGAAACCGGAGAACCCGGAGGAAACCCCCTGAGGCACGGGGAGAACATGCAAACTCCACACACACATGGCCGAGATGGGAATCGAACCCGGATCCTGGAGGTGTGAGGCGAACGTACTAAGCCACCGTGCCCCATGGTTACAGCTTTTTTTTTTTATTCTTTACTTGTTTTTTATTTTATTTTTTATGTGTTTTCTCCCACTAGATGTCGCCAGAGTGTTCTTGAGTCCCTCATTAGCTTGTATTGTTTCCACCTGAGGCTTGTTAGTCTGTGGCGAGGTGGTTACTCAGTGGCTAAGGCATTTTCCTTTTTGGAGCCAAAGGTTGTGATCTCATCCGCACCAAACATGCTCTTCCTGGTTGCCTGGGCAAACCAAATAGTTCCTCAGTTACATGAAAGAGCTCAGTGTAAGTCGGACCCTTGTGCTTTTATGTTTTGTTCGATGTCATGTGTTCCGTTCCCTGCATTTGTATTCCGCCAGCCTTCTACCTTTTCTTCAGTTCAGGTGCCTTACTTTGTTTTCCAAGTTTGTTTTTCATGCTTTGATTGTTTCGGCGAAATCTTTCTTGGAGTGTTTTTGCTTTAACCCGAGTGACTTTTTTTCCCCCTTATCCTTCTATAGTTGTGTGATTATATTTTGTTCCGCCTTATTTTTTGGGGGGGAGGATTTTCTTCTGTTGACAAATAAAAAAATTAAAAAAAAAAAAAAAAAAAAATGATTAATTTTCTTTACATTTGAGAGTGTCTTGGCATCCAGGTTGACACTCCTGCCTCTTGACCCTGAAGTAAGGACTCCTCTGTCTTTACTGTAATTGTATTCACGTTTGTGTGGCTCCGAGTAGATAAGTGTGCTATAGAAAGTTTTTTTCTTTTTTTTTTTTTTCTTTTTTTTTTCTTTGCTTCACCAGGGAGAGAAAATCGCAGCGAGCGAACAAACGCTCTGTCAGTCTGACTGGCATGCTGCTGTCTAGGTTGAGCGCTTCACGGGAGTCGGAAATTTGCACGAGCACCCTCTGCGTCGCCGCATGCACACTTCAGAAGCGGTAGCACATATCGCAATGACTGAGAACTCGCGTGTTCCAAAGGCTATTTTCCTGCTGGCTAAGTCTTTTACAGAGAATTACATTCCCTGGTCCGAGAGTCACAGTGTCTGGGGTTTTCGGTGTTGCATCAGTGAGACCAGGCCGCTTTTAATTTCACCGAGGCTCAAATGCACAAATAAGAGTGTAGTGCAGTTTGTCGTGGCTACGGTGTGTAGGATTATTTAACTACCTTTTTTTTTTTTTTTTTAAGTTGTTCGTCTGATGTCGCTCAGGAGGTCAATGACGAGGCTTAAAGGTTTATGAAGCATATAAGCTGCATAGAGTAGCAACCAGGAGTAGTGGGAGTGGGATCACATGACTCAGCCCAAGCAGCGGAGCAGCAAATTATTCCGTCTCGTTCCCATATTGATTCTGACCTCCTCGAACGCCTCATTACCACAGTCTTCAGTTCTCATAAATGTGCCCCAGTGCCCAATGGGACACTTCTCATTGTTCAAATTGTCAAGACTCACCTCTGTAGGGAATGCTGGGAGCGCTGCCGGTGTCTTTAAAATGAATCTCCACACAGTTCTTACTTACTGTCTCACTCACTCTCTCCATTTCTTGCCTACTATGAAGATTCGGTTATTGGACTCTTGTTACCCTTTTTTATTCTTTTTTTTTTTTTTTTGCAGCTGGGGATGGTTCCACATGAGAAGCCTAAAGATTTATGAAGTTACTGAGCAACTCAAGAACTTTGAGACTAATTTATATCAGTAATCTTCTACAATGGCTCAGATCTACAGGTTGCATGAACAGATCTACATTGAAAATGAATAGGACCCCTCAATGAACAGACATTTGGTATTGCCTTTTGTGTCCTTTCAAAGTTTCTTCCTGACAGTTTTTTTTTTTTCCTTGCCACAGTTGTCAGTCGTCCACTCATTAAGGATCAACTTATATTTTTTTAAAAGCGCTCTATATATAAAAGTATATAGCACTCTATACATTTCCAGTTAATGCAGAGCGAGTCATAGAGCTTCGGTCTTATTACCAATGCTGCACAGCATTTACAGCATTTGGCAGACCCCCTTATCCAGAGTGACTTACAAATGAGCAATTAATGGTTAAGGGCCTTGCTCAAGGGCCCAATAGTGGCAGTTTGGTGGTGTTGGGGTTTGAACCCATGATCTTCCGGTCCAAAGTCCAACACCTTAACCGTTGGGCTACCACCTCCCTACATTAGTTTTCACCAACAATGACCTCCTTCTTTCCACTCTTCCATAATATTGAGATTGGTGTGGTGAAGTGCATGACTAATAGTTGTCCTGTGAACAGACTCCCCCACCTGAAGCTGCTCCCGAGTTACCGTGGACCTTCTGAGTGCTTCTTGGATCTATGCTCTTGTTTCCCGCCCTGTCAGTTTAGGTGGATGGCAATGTCTTGGCAGGTTAGCAGTTGTGCCATGCTCTTTGCATTTTCAGATAATGGACTCTGGATCATGACATGTTCAAAGTCTGGGATATGTTTATAACCAAACCCTGCTTTAAACTTTATTCTTGATCTGTCTGGTGTGTTCTTTAGCCTTCAAGATGCAGTTAGCTCACAATAATGTTCTCTAATCATACGTGCTGTATATTTTGGGATGTACACATCTCCAGCCTTACTCTCACTAGTGGTCAGAAGAGTTCGGTTGTTTGAGTATGTTCTTTTCTGTGGTATTTAAGTTTTAAAACCCAATTTTATCTGCTGTTTCTATTATTGGAGTCCCCAGACACTGAAACATAGTATGCTCGGCCCCGCCCTCCACTCGTGAACCGGTGCTTAACCATACAATCATATATAGAGTATAGTGTACATATATAGTGTATACATTATGGTACTGTAAATTGCTGTTACTTGCTAAAGTATATATTGTGTGTGTGGTGTATATGTATTTATATATGTGTATATATTCCACCACTAGAATATTATTTTGTGCAGAATCATGAACCAAGGGTATATTAATCTATTTCAGTTCCAGGCAATAAGACTACAAAAAATGCTCAGCCGGTAAATAGTTATGCAAGACACAGTAATATTGATGTTGTTTGCAATAGCCAATTAATTTTCCACATGGAAAAAAAGCTTGCATTCTGACCCAGGTGATTACAACGAATTTGATCAAAGTTCACAATGTGTGAAATAAGACTTTTTTTTTTTTTTTCCCTCAATGAAGATCCTGAAGAGGAAATGGTTTCCTCTGAATGTTCGAGCAGCAGTTTGAGAGCACTGTAGGGATCTTGAAACGGCTGGTGTTTTCCGGTGCTCGTTTGTTACCAGGGATAATGTCAAACTCGCTGTAAACATTGAGTTTAAAATTTCATCACTTTACACACACGAGGATGAGTCTTCAGCGAGCCACTCTGAAATTCACAAGTAATCTTTTGCTGACTCTGATTTATCGGGTTAGTTTAGCTGTGGAACTCCATTTCGAATCCTATAACATCACCCAGTAGCACTGCATGACAGCACTACATACATTGCCCTTTGGCAAAAAAAAAAAAAAAAAAAAAGATAAGGGTTCATTACTGCCACCGAGAAACGATAACTGAAGTTCAATCCTCTTCCATTCTGTTTGCCCAAAGTCACAGAGATCTGTCATCCTAAGCGAGATAACGATGGCCTTACGCAAGGAATGACGGGAGTCCTCCTGCCTATGCTTGTGGGCCACACTTGTAACTCTTTGACTCCATAAGCAGGCTTTTGCTGCCTCGGCATCTTCAAATCAAACGGTGCACAGAGCGGTTTAAGCAAAAAGTCTGTCAGCTCTAATGATCTGAACTAATGTGCTTGATGAATGAGTGAATAATGAACTGTTGTCAACGGTGTGTGTGCGCTAATGTGTTTTTTAACTATCGCAGTAATTGGGCTCATTGACAGTCATTAATCAACCTTTTTTTTTTTTATTTCTTTCAACCTTTTCTTTATATTTCAGAAACCTCCATACGCTTCCCTTTATTTAGTGGCTCTTCATATTTGGAGCTTCAGCCCTTTTCTTCACGGGATACAAGCTTCGAAAATGCGTCAAGACCCGCACTTCGCGTTCATCTTACTGTGAAAGTCAAGGCCCTCGATGGAACTCTACTTTATAGTGAGTATTCTGGCTTTCTTTCTTGCACTGTCCTGTCCTGTTTTGTCTCCAAGTAACTTGTTTTTACTTTTTGTCTATATGCTTTATTTATTTAAAAAAAGCCTTGTCATACTGAAAAAATGGCCATATACAGAAGTAGATCAGGATGCTGTCAACATGCTGAATTTGGATCAGTTTAGGGAAACGTCTTCACTAATCCATAACCAGAAAGTACACAATTGTGTAAGACTTGGTAGCGTTTTCCACCTCAGAACTTGTTCCAGCATGATGATGCCCCTAAATCGGTGTGTGTTGATCCCTTGATGAGCGAGCCTGTGGCGACTGTAGCAAGGAAAAACTCCCTATGTGGGGAAAAACCGTGAGAATAGACGCACTCGTCCTTGTTTAGCTGCCACCAGGAACGGGATTCGAAACCATTAAACGTCTCCTAGATGGCTCAGGATCCTCACAGGGTCTCTTTGAAGGTGCAAAAATCTGGTGAGGCATCCTCTGAAGGTTATTATAACAGCAAACGGGGAATAAATGTGAAGTGGCGATGTCCAAACAGCATTTGAATTATGATTAGCTATAATAGAGATAAAAGCAGTAGTGAATAAAAATACCATTTTGGCTTATAAAGAGTATACGGAAGCCAAAAAAACAAAAAGAAAATAAACCTTTCTTATCCGTTCTTTCTGTAGCCAAGGTTTCAGTCGGATCTAATTTCATCTTGGAAACCTTTCAGAGATCCCGACAATGGGTAGTTGAGAAGGTCAACAGACATGACATTCATTAACAACATTTTCTCACTTATTTTTTTTTTTCTTTCTTTTTCCTTTTTCTTTTTCCACCCAACTCACCGAATCGACATGCTCTTAATAAACCTGCATTGCTATGGCCACCTGTGTACTGAAAAAGGAGTGAAAAATGATTGTGAGGTTGGCATTTAACCCTTTCTTGAGTGCATGGCTATAATAATGGCCCCTTTTTTTGTTTTCTATATAAAGCTGTCCAAAATTTCCTCAAAAACATCTTTGGCAGAAAACATTTAAACATTTTTGTTATTTGTTTATAAAATTGTTTATGGTTTATATGATAACGTACAGTATTATGTCATATTCAAGGCCATTTAATAGCTTGCTGGATATCCCAGTTAAATAATAAACAATGATCCTCAATGGCAGAGACGAGCCTTTTAGCCCGAATTCGCCACATCAGGAGAGGGATCTCTCTATCTATGCCATGTTTGTATTGCAAATGCTTATGACGCGTCATTATACTGTAGCAACCATGGAGAGAGTAGTACTGGTTCTATTTGCCGTAGAGGTTTGCAAGCGACGGGAATCTTGGTATTCAATAACATAATCTAACATTGTCAGAGTTGTGTTCACAGGGCCCTGTTCACAAGCATGTTCTTCAATATGTTGATGAATGAAATCCATTTGTCTACGAAAGCCCATATAATG
This sequence comes from Kryptopterus vitreolus, assembly GCA_030449085.1. NCBI lineage: Eukaryota > Metazoa > Chordata > Actinopteri > Siluriformes > Siluridae > Kryptopterus > Kryptopterus vitreolus. The sequence continues at coordinate 23,212,831 of JACRUU010000019.1, forward strand.
AGCAGAATATCAAACGGCAACATCTCTCACTTTCATTTACTCAGTATTTATAGCACACACCTCCGATCTCTCTTTTTAAAATACTGTTATTGTATTCTCTGACTTGTGATGTTCCTATGACCCTATCTTAACTTAAAAAAAAAATAGAAAAAATAATAATTATATATAGAGATAGAGATGATGTATAGACAAAGAACAAAGAACAAATCTGTAATCCAACAAATGCAGGAAGGGTAGCAAGCTAGAGAGTTTGCTACACAATAAACCTTCTGCAATCCAAAACCACACAAAACAGAAAAAAACGCAATTGATAGAAAAATTATGTACACAAGGACACGAAAAGACATGGAAAACACATTGTAGCTTAGCATTGACCCAGTGTAAACATCCTAGGACCCAGGAATGACCCTTGGAAATGTTCAGATATCGAGTACGCCCTCTGCTGAGGGGGAGGCGGAATTACAGAAAGAGTTGCGAAGTTCCAGAACAATAATAAAATAATAAAAATCTAGATTATTGGCTTGATAATGACATTTGCTTTGCTTAGTGAAAACTCTAGTCATTTGTCTATAAGGGGGGGAAAAAACCTCCTAAAGGAGCAATCATGAGTAATGAGACTCCTCCAGCTGTAACATGACAAGTTAAATAACCTGTTAGCCCGATGAGCTGCATCTCTAACTCGATGACAAAGCTGACAGGGCTTAGCTTATGATTGGTCTTGATGTCAGTTAGCAAATTCATCCACCCACCAACAACGCAACCCCCCGCCCAGCCCCCTTACCCTGTCAGATTAGTTATGCCAGTGCATCACGGCCGCCGGCCAGGTCGGACACATCTGACGATGTTTATCTCGTGTCACCCTGGCTGTCAGAGAGCTCTCACATTTCCTTACTGATATGACAGATTTAAGGAGAGAAGGAGAAAAAAAGAGAAAAAAAATCACTATTTGTCTTTTTATTATTTCCTCTCCTCTTTGTGTCTGCGCTGTCATCGCATTTCATTTTGCGCTCCACTTGTCCTGATATTTCGATAGCACGAGGTAAACGCAAATCTAATACAAAATTATGACCTTGTCAGGGGAATTGATGGATGAATATTTTGTTGCCAGGACTTGTTTAAGATTGCAAATATTCAAATATTGTTGGCCCTGTATTACAATTGCGCACAAAAAAAAAAACGATTTGAAGGTAAAAATGGAAAGGTGTGTATAATAACTAACTACAATTCCCCTTCCCCCCAAAAAACTAAATTTATATATATATATATATATATATATATATATATATATATATATATATATATATATATATATATATATATATATATATATATATATATATATATATAACACACACACACACACACACACACACAGTGGCAAAAAAAAGTGAGAACCTTTTGGAATTTCATGGTTTTCTGAATAAATTTGTCATAAAATGTTATCTGATCTTCATCTAATTCATTGGTATTGACAAACACAATGTGTCTAAAAATAATAACACAAAAAAAATCCGATATTTCTTGTCTTTATTGAACACAATCATTCAACATTCAAAATGGCAGTGGAAAAAGTAAGTGAAACCTTGAGTTAATGACCTCAAAAAAGCTAATTGGAGCTAATTGGTTTTAGCACACCTGGAGTCTTGTTAAGATAATAAGTTTGGAGGTGTGGACTACAGATACTTTGACTGATAAAAACCCCTCAAACCTTTGGAGTTTGCTCTGCACAAGAAGAACATGATTATGTGAGCCATGCCTCGCCAAAAAGAGCTTTCAGAGGACCTACGATCAAGAATTGTTGATTTACATGAAGCTGGCGAGGGTTACAAAGTTATTTCAAAGACTTTAGAAATTCACCAGTCTACAGTTCGGCAAACAATCTACAAATGGAGACAATTTGGGACTGTTGCTACTCTACCTAGAAGTGGGCGCCCCGTCAAAATGACACCAAGAGCACAACGAACACTCATCAATGAGGTAAAGAAACAACCCCGAATGACAGCCAAAGATTTGAAGGCATCATTGGAACTTGCTAACATATCTGTTCATGAGTCTACAATACGTAAAACACTGAACAAGCAGGGTATCCACGGCAGGACACCGCGAAGGAAGCCGCTGCTTACTAAAAAGAACATTGCTGCACGCCTTAAGTTTGCAAAAGAGCACATTGACACTCCACAGCGGTATTGGCAAAATGTTTTGTGGACTGATGAAACTAAGATTGAACTATTTGGAAAAAACACACAGCACTACATCTGGCGTAGAAAGGTCACGGCATATCGTCATGAAAACATCATCCCAACTGTAAAGTATGGTGGAGGAAGCATCATGATTTGGGCCTGCTTTGCTGCATCAGGGCCTGGCCAGCTTGCAATCATTGAGGGGAAGATGAATTCCCAAGTATATCAGACAATTCTTCAGGATAATGTGAGAATGTCTGTACATCAGCTGAAACTGTGTAGAAAGTGGGTGATGCAACAGGACAACGACCCAAAACACCGGAGCAAGTCCACAACAGAATGGTCTTCAGAAAAACAAAATCCGCCTTTTGGAGTGGCCAAGTCAGAGCCCAGACCTCAACCCAATAGAGATGCTATGGATTGACTTGAAGAGGGCCATACACATGAGACGTCCAAAGAATATGACAGAGCTAAAGCAGTTCTGCCAGGAAGAATGGGCTAAAATTCCTCCTCAGCGATGTGCAGGTCTGATCCACAGCTACAGGAAGCGCCTGGTTGAGGTTATTGCTGCCAGGGGGGGTCAACCAGTTATTCATTCTAAGGTTTCACTTACTTTTTCCACTGCCATTTTGAATGTTGAATGTTGAATGAATGTTGAATGAATTGGCTGAAGATCAGATAACATTTTATGACAAATTTAATTCAGAAAACCATGAAATTCCAAAAGATTCACATACTTTTTTCTTGCCACTGTATATATATATAATATATATATATATTATATATATATATATATATATATATATATATATATATATATATATATCATATATATATATATATATATATATATATATATATATCTTAAATTGTTTATTCTACAAAAGTAAAACAAACAGAATAGATACCATTTCAATAAAAAAAGTGAGGTCTTTTTGAATTGAAAGTTTTCTGTCTGTACACATCTGGGAAATGAGGCATGACATTTGCTGAAGTTTTGGGAGAGGAATGTTGTCCCCTATGTGTCCAATTCAGGATTCTAGCTGCTCAACAGTTCTGGGTGTCCCTTGTTTTGTTTTTCATTTCATGCCGGACCAATTTTTTCTTTAGATCTAGAAATTACCAGTTCATTGGTGGCATTGATGAATCCGTTCCTAATTGCACAAGCTCCCTATTCCACAGGAAACTAATTCACTCCCATACCATCAGAGATGCAGCACTTTGAACTGAGCACTGATATCTCTCTCTTCTTTAGTCCGGAGAATGTGGTGTCCATGGTTTCCAAAAACAAATCAATATTTTCTTTACAATAACATTACATTTATGCCATTTGGAAGACTCCCTTATGCAGAGCGACTTAGAACTCAGCAATTGAGGGTCAAGGGGCCTTGCTCAAAGGACCACTAGTGGCAGCTTGGCGGTGGTGGTGTGATGTGAACCTGCGATCTTCAAGTCCAACAGCCAATGCCGTAACCACTGAGCAAATAAAGTGTTTAAGTATACAGTAGTACAACAACAAGTTTGCAATGTAAGGAGTACATTTAGAAATACATTGCATTTACAGCATTTGGCAAATGTCCTTATCCAGGGCGACTTACAATTGAGCAATTGAGGATTAAGGGACTTACTCAAGGGCCCACTAGTGACAGCTTGGTGGTGGTGGGATTTGAACCTGTGATCTTCCCGGTCCAGAGGCCAACACCTTAACCACTGGTCTACCACCTCTCTTTATGCAGATTTATGCAGAGTATTTGAGTATTGGATGAAAGCTTGGTGGCTAGCACGTTCGCCTCACACCCAGGGTATGGATTCCATTCCCGTCTCGGCCATGGGTGTGTGGAGTTTGCATGTTCTCCCTGTGCCTCAGGGTTTTTTTCTCCGGGTTCTCCGGTTTCCCCCCGGTCCAAAAACATGCACGGTAGGCTGATTGCCATCTTAGAAAAATTGTCCCTAGTGTATGTGTGTGTGTGTATGTGCCCTGCGATGGGTTGGCATTTCATCCAGGGTGTATCCTGCCTCAATGCCCATAGACGCCTGAGATAGGCACAGGCTCTCCCTGACCCGAGGGAAGATCGGATAAAGCGCTAGAAGATGAATGAATGAATGAATGAATGAATGAATGAAAGCTTAGTGGTTAAGGCTCTGGGTTACTGCTTGAAAGGTTGGACCTCAATGTTGCATACTTCAATATCTGCCATTCTTGCCCCTGAGCAACTGCCCTTAGCGCTCCCTCAGTTATCCATGGGCACTAGATGAGTAAGCAGATTTTTCTTTCACCTTTTTCAGAAAAGTGGTGATCTAGATATGACATACTACAGTCTCTTCTGCTTTACGCCGCACGGTGTGAAGCCTGTGTCTGTGTGATTAGGGTCGGCAGCATGGAATGCAGTGTTGATAAGAGAGAACAGAGGTGAACAAGCTGATAATCGCACTTGGTGAGCAGAAAGAGAAAAAAAAAAACAAATCCCACAACATGTCAAAACGTGAGGTGGATGCCCTACAGCTGCAGAATCCACATGTTAAGTTCCTCTCCCATCAGCCAACTAGAAGAAGCAGAAAGCATCATTGGCACAGACTTGGACGATGCCAGCAAAAGGGCTTTCTGATTTTCCAAGTTTGATGATTTCAGAGACGCTCACTGTGGCTGATGCAAGTGCTTATTTGAGTGCGTATTTATTATTTCAAAATGTTTGCTCGCTCTATGTTTATTTTATTTGGCGTACAGAGAAAGCAAAAAATAAATAAATAAAATATTCTGGGGTATCGTTGGTCACTAACAACCATGTTTTTAAATATTCAAACGGCACATCTGTCACTAACAACCATGCCAGGGTTATAATCACAGACCTCACCCGTTTCCTTCACTCTGATGTTTTGATGTCAACACTAACTGAAGCTCGTGATCTGTTTTGATAGTTCTGACTCGTTTACATCGCTGAATGAATGAATGTTTGGAAAGAGGAACACTTTCACCCTCACCGGTGTTCCTCTTTCCAAACATCTTAAGGTCTCTCACCAGGTAACTAACATTACATGCAGGCATGTGATCAGTAACGTGTGAATCTTCGATAGATCCAGTGTGACTTGAGTAAAAGTCTTTGATTCATTTAATGAGTACTTGAATCATATTGATTCTAATGGCCAAGGTTATACCAAGACATATTAGTGACAAGCCAAAAACAATGAGGTTTGATCTCTTAAAATACAAATCAAACTGTACACCTTAACACTGCGGTAAACATCAACACAACAACCCCTTCAACAAAGATCAAACAAATTGGTCCAAAAAAAAAGGTGTTTTTATATTCTTATTATATATTATATTTTATAATTACCTGATAAAATTACATTGTTTGAAAAGAAACAATTAAATGGACTAATAAAAATAATTTTATATACATTAAAACGGGCACGGTGGTTTAGTGGTTAGTACGTTCGCCTCACACCTCCAGGGTCGGGGTTCGCTTCCCGCCGACGCTATGTGTGTGTGGAGTTTGCATGTTCTCCCCGTGCCTAAGGGGGTTTTTCTCCGGGTTCTCCGGTTTCATCACCCCGGTCCGAAAAACATGCACGGTTGGTTGATTGGCACCTTGGAAAATTGTGCCTAGTGTGTGAATGTGTGTGTGATTGTGAAGTGTGTGTGTGTGTGAACCTGCAATGAGTTGGCATTCCATCCAGGGTGTATCCTGCCTTAATGCCCATAGCCGCCTGAGAGAGGCACAGACTCCCCGCGAGTAAAAGTACATTTACTCAAGTGTTGGGGAGTAACTAGTTACATGTAATGGCGCTATTTAATTACAAAATAAAAATGACTATAATCCATTAGTTATTGAGGGGGGAAAAATGTATAATTAAACTACATTTACTTATGAAAATGTTAAAGATTACATATCCCAATGCCCCTTTTTTTTTCCGTAGTATGTTCATTTTATCAAGTGCCACCTAGTGGACAAATGTAAATAATCAAAACGTAGTCAAACGTAATCAGTTACTCTACACTCATAAAGTAATTGAAAAGTGACACTACTTTATTACATTTTGAATTTGTAATCTGTAATCTATTACATTTCCAAAGTGCCCTTCCCAACACTGACTATAGATTTATGTACGCGAGTAGAACGCATCTCCAATTGTACATCCAAAAACGCAGGCATGAGACGTTCTTATAGTGTTCCTTGTCTATATTGATTATTGCATATGAATCCATTCTCATACAGTTAAGGATAAAAAGAGCGGGGGGGGGGATAATAAAAAAAAAAAACATATAATCAGATGGCACAAGTAAAAGCATTCATCAAAATGCAGGGCGAAGCTGTATGCCAGACGTTGCTCCTCATCCATCTTCCTCCCCTTTTCTCTCCGTACACTCCTCCTGTCTGACAGACGCAGCCCTGGGGGAGTCTGAGGTGGAGGAATGCGACGGTAAGGAGTGGGGAAGGCGGTGGACAGGGAAGAACAGGTGATGGCTACTGACAAAAAGGACGAACGCTCCGTTAGGCCCAGCTCAGGGTAATGGGGCCATTGGGACTCTGAGCAGTAATTCGTCATCTCGTCGTCCCACAAGTGTGGAGAGGAGGAAAGATGGAGAAGAAACGAAACTCGACTTAGAGGGAGCAGGTGTCCTGGAGGAAATGTAATTGTTTTTTTTTTTGTTTTTTTTTTTTTTAAAGGCTCCAGAGTAAAGGAAAAAAGGCGAGAGTCAAAGTGGATTTGATGTATTTTAGTTCTTATTGAGCAAATAATAAAATACTGGCTGGAGTCAAATAATTGGATCAAGATTTCTCAGACCTCCTCCAAACTCTGATGGGGGGGGGATGTCTCTTGAGAGATCGCTAGATGTGTTGTTTCAAATTATTACATTGGCAATCCTACATTTATACGTCTGCGAGGACCATCTTGGCTGAACTAGATTCAACTTGTCAACAGATTAGCAAGCGCGACATGACTTGGATCCACTGGTGAGTTGGAGCACTGCGGACGTGAATATGAAGGGTGTCCTTTTGTCGAGCGCAAAATAGCTTGTATAAACGGATGTACGGAGAACTCTCCAGGCTTAAATAAGGATAAATGCATGCATGCGATACCTTGAGGTGCCTCACGGCTCTTCTACTTTACACCCTAAGGAACCGAAGGGTTGGAAATTAGTCATTAGATGCAGAGGTGCCGAGACCCAGAACGGTGGTCTGTTCTATCCCTGACTTTCAGTGCAGCATTTCTTATGAAATAGTTTAGAGCAGGTCCAACTTTTTTTTTTTTTTTTTTTTTTTAAACCACTGAGAGCACCACATAATTCTACCTTTATTACTGAAGTCGGTCTGTAACATGAAGTGACTACCAGTATTATTGTGGTGCCTAATGCTAGATTCATTGCTAGTGAAAAGGGAAATGTACTTGCATATGGATATTAGTTGGTGAATCTAACAAACGATCAAGCTATGTTAATGACTTTGAGATACCAGTCACTTTAAACACTTTGACGGCCATGTTCGGAGTTCCTGTTGAACCAAATCTACCTTCGACAACTCAGGACATCGTGGCTTTCCACACTATTGGCCAGGAGGCTTATTCTCCTTAAGTGGAGACATTCGTCCACTCCTTCATATGTCGGGAAATTCTTTTATGTTTGAAGATGAAAAGGGAAAAAACTTTTATAAAACATGGACAACTGTGTTAAACTATATTGATACTACTGACCTATCACTTGAAGATGCAGGTGAGGATTGACAGTAGAGGAATATTTTTTTTATTTTTCATTCATTCATTCATTCATTCATCTTCTACCGCTATATCCGATCTTTCCTCGGGTCATGGGGAGCCTGTGCCTATCTCGGGCGTCTATGGGCATTGAAGCAGGACACACCCTGGATGGAATGCCAACCCATGGCAGGGCACACACACACATTCATACATTAGGGACAATTTTTCCAAGGTGCCAATCAACCTACCGTGCATGTTTTTGGATTTTTTCCGCGGAGGAGGAAACCGGAGAACCCGGAGGAGAAAAAACCCCCTGAGGCACGGGGAGAACATGCAAACTCCACACACACACACACACACATGGCCGAGACGGGAATTGAACCCGGACCCTGGAGGTGTGAGGCGAACGTGCTAACCACTAAGCCACCCATGCCCCCTTTATTTAATTTTATATTTATTAATTAATTTATTTATTTATCTCTCTTTTGTGTTTAGTTACTTATTTGAATTTGTGTGTGTGTGTGAGTATATGTATATATGTATGTATGTATGTATATATATATATATATATATATATATATATATATATATATATATATATATATATATATATATATATATATATATATATATCTGTGTGTGTGTGTGTGGTGTGTGTATGTATATATATATATGTGTATATATATATATATATATATATATATATATATATATAGATATAAAAAAGCTACGTTAACCTTTGGGTTTTTTCAACCCATTTTGATTTTTAATTGTAAATATAGCTAGTTTGGCTCGTATTTGCCGTTTCAAAATGTTTTAAAAAGTGGATACTGTATAAAAACAAGCAAAAAGAAAAACTGTTAAACATTTCATCATGAATGTGATAAAAGAAATAAATATGAATATATTCAGAAACAAATCTAATGAATAATTGTAGTGATAATATAATATAATATAGCGCACTCTATGCAGCGCACTCTCTCGTGTGAAGGCACCAGCACGTGGCATCAGTGATATGCCTCTAGAGGCTGCACTTGCATATACAAGGAGGAGGAGGGGAGTAGATTAGGGGTTCAACCATCCTCTCGTGTTAGCTTATCGTCCCTTACGTTAACGGACCCATTTCTTATATCAGCCATAATATACCTTCGAAAACAAATTTTCTTTCGTACATTTTGGGTAATATGTTAGCCTTCATTATCCACGAAAACATTGATTTAAATATGGTTGGTTTAGCTCCCTGGGACTTTCTCTTGACAGCGTAGCTCGTGTTTTCCATAAAAAAAAAAAAAAAAAAAACACTATAAAATGAACCTCAAGAGGATTATATAAATAAATAAAAGATTGTTACCTAACTATGTCTGAAGGGGGCTAGAACACATCTCATGAAATAAATAAATAAATGTATTTATTTATTTTAAGATTATTTATTATAGTAAAATCTATGGTGTTACAGGTCATCATATTTTTATTTCAATAAAAAGGCAAAACATTTATTTTTTTCCCTTCTCAAAAATTAGCACAAAAACAAAATAAACAAGTAATAATACATAACGTAGATTTGTAAGGTCAAACCAAGAACGACTAATCAAGCATATGTCAAAAGCTTTGCACTTTTAGTGCACTTTGTAGAGAAATTCCTTGCAGTAGAAGCACAATATGTTTGTTTACGGCAGAGCTGACGCGCCTTTCTTTTAGAATAAAGGTGGCGTCAGTGTGGCTGTACTAGTTGATGTTGAGGCAGAAAGATACTGGTTCTGATGCTCTCTGTGTTGATGGTGTTAATGGAGAGTTAGGTGAAATCTTTAGCTGTCAGGTCAAGGCTGTGATGGCTGGCTCTCGGGGCTCCCGTTCCCTTGACTCAATGTGCGCCTTAACAGTGGATGGGTGGATAACTTAACCCTTAACTGGGTGGTATGTGGGTCTACGGCACAAAAGCATTGTATGCAGTTACATCTAGGATGCTATAAAAACCACCACAGACCATCTCTTGGTCATTCGCCGGCAAGTGTAGGTGGCAGTAAGTGTAAGTGTGGCAGTCAGCATGTGCAGGTTGTCCAGTCCTCCTTTTGTTTTTATTATAGTCCAGGATAAGTTTGGGCTTTTTGTCACTTCCTGATGACACAGCTGCATCACTGTGCAAAGCAGATATAAGTACCATGCTATGTTTTCTTTTGGACAATATAAAACATTAAAACTTTTTTTTTTTATTGTGCCCACTATTTTGAGTTTCCTCCTTATGAATTCTTGCCCAAGGTCATCGCTAAAATTCAAACGTGATCTCGTCATGTTCTGTTTTTGCGCTGTTTGCACAAGGTTGCACACGATGCACTTTATGTGGCTAGGACAAACTTAGTCTAGTCCTCAGCCTTGTGTTCTTGTAGTGCTATGTTGTGCCATATGTCATTTGTAGCTCTATGTTGTGGTATATGTTGTTTTGTGTAGCATCAGGGTTTTGGAGAAACGTTGTCCCATTTCACTGTGTACTACGTCAGCTATGTACAGTTATAATGACAATAAAACCTCTTGGCTTGACTTGACTTGACTCCAGTAGTCCTATATTGAGATCTATATGACAAACGGGCAAAAAGAAAGTTCACAGGGTTGGGAGAGAATATCTGGTTGTAAGTGGACTGTGTCTGACAGTGTTGGTGTTCAAATGGTATGTTTATAATTTCAGATTTGGTCACAAATTATTGTTTTATAATCCTACAAATCAAAAAATGTTTAAAAAATGACCCCAAGGGTTATCATTTTCACCAGAGCATTTTAAATTTAGTTAAATTTTTTTTTTTTGTTTGTTTGTTTCTTTTTATTTAAATAGAGGAAGCCAAAAAGCCTTGATGCTATAAACAAATTTCGGTGGACCTTTTTATGCATTTTAAACCAAAAACAGGTCAAAAACGGACCCTAACACAAGAGGAAGGTTATGGTGCTGGGCCAAGCTCGGGGGTTCAGCTCCTATCGCCAAGGCCCTTACCCTACCCTCTGTAACCCTCTAGTACCATGGCTGATAGAGTATATATATATATAGAGTTTATATTTTGGTGTATAGTTATATCTGATCATAGAGAGATGTGAGATATATATATATATCTTATTATATATTATATATATAGAGAGAGAGAAAGACTTTTTTTTTTTTTACTTTTTTGTTCCTTTATTAGCATAAGTTATGACTAACTCCATGATACCAAGTCATTTTTGAGTTATTTAGTCAAATAAATAAGTAAATAAATAAATAAAAAACATGAATAAAATAAAATAACAGTTTGGGGAGAGAGAGAGACAGAGAGAGATGGAGGTTGTTTGCATGCTATATATATATATATATATATATATATATATATATATATATATATATGAGAGATGAGAGAGAGAGAGATATGGATGGGTGTGTGTATAGAGAGAGAGATAGATAGATAGAGAGATAGAGAGATTATAGATAGGTGTGTGTGCGCGCACATTATATATATATATATATATATATATATATCTTTTTTTTATAATATATTTTTATATATATATAGATATATATATATCTATATATATATATATATGAGAGGGAGAGGGAGAGAGAGAGAGGGAATGTGTATATGTATATATGTGTATATGTATGTATATGTGTATATGTGTATGTATATGTATAGAGGGCAGCTGTAAAGGGGGTGGGCAATATTCGATGTTAGTTTATGGGCTCCTGGTTTAGACTAAAATATTAAGATATAAACAATAAAATATCTAATGAAGTAAAAGAGAGGTACAAAGGTAGAACTGATTCCACTCATGTTGCGACTGCACACATGCACACACTACTGGTCCGGCGGCTCATTCAGGCTCCTACGCTTTACTACGTCATATTCAATTTCCACACAATACAGACCATTTTAATTTCATCCCGCCATCCCATTCCCCTCTTTCGCCAAAGATAATGAACGGTCATGCTTTCCTGATGTTTTGTCTCTCGTTAGTGCGAAGGTAAGGTAATTCATTATAATTTCTACAGTGACAGGGGAATTCACAGAGACTTGGATGATGAATGCTCCAAGTGAAGCCATTGATAGTGCAAATATCTGTATGGCGGGCATTTACGGAACGAGGGGCCAGGATGCGAAGAGCTCGTGCAACACCGGGCCTCTCTAATTTTTTTTTTGTAACAAACCCCCCCCCCCCCCCCCCCCCCCACCCCCCCCCCCCCCCCCCCCCCCCCTTTAAAGATATTATTCATAAACGTCTTCCAATAGTCCATGTATGTTTATTCCCCCCCAAACCGCTATCAGTTTTAACAATGACTGCTGTTCTTGTGCTGATAAATTGTCTAGCCACAAGAAATGAATAGTACATTTTGTTTCTCCTTTGGAGAATTGATGGCGCACTTTTGCAGACCTGCATATCCTGAAGAACTTCGGTATCTGTACGTGAGAAATAATGATTGTTTACAATGCTTTGTTGGGCTCTTGAAATGTATTGACTGTATTTAACGCTGCGTGTTCGGGTCTCACAACTGTTCTTGTGTGTGTGTGTGTGTGTGTGTGTGTGTGTGTGTGTGTGTGCAACGATTTGTTTTCATTCATTATTTTTAATTTATAAGCTTCGGTAGAACTTTTTAAAATGTCGTTTCCACCAGAAAGTGATTTTTCGGGATAAAACATTGTTTCCTTGCCTGTGCCCTATGTAGCTTGTACAGTGAGCAACCACAGCTTGCCAATCTCACTAAAGGTCATAAGGAGCTCTTTTTTTTTTTTTTTTTTTTTTTTTTTTTTTAAACCTAATGAGGTCTAGGTGGAATTCCGCTTAATAGGTCAGTTTTAAAGAATTCTAACTCTGAGCTTAATTCGCTGCAAGAAAAATGTTACACTTAGTTCCCGGCGCTTTGTGGATCGCTTCGGCTGTCGGGAGAAACAAGGAAGAAAGTAATTGGCATGCTGCAGGCTTGTCATGTGCACTATGCTGTAAAGCTAGGTATAATGGACCGGTGGCTTTAAGTCTTCTTAACGGCTGACACTCGATGTCAATGTCTCGGAAATCAATCCCTGATGCAGGCAGCATAATGGCGTACAAGGCTTTCTCTATACAGATTAGGAGGCAGCATTATTTCATTAAAAGCTGGATGAAAAGAGAATTCCGCGGAGAGGCTGAGAACTTGTTTCCTTGTGCTCTTGTTGTGATGAAGCCCTTGACCCTATAGCAGGACAATAGGAGGCCCTTACAAATGATCAGGAGACATGAGATTTGGACTACCATCAGCAAGCAGAGGCAATATATTGATGGATGGATGGATATGGATGGATGGATAGATGGATAGATGGCTAGATAGATGAGAGGGAGAGAGAGAGAGAGAGATAGAGAGAGAGAGAGAGATAGAGATAGAGAGAGAGAGGCGGGGGAGGGAGGGAGCTGGAGAGATAGGGTGATAGGTAGATAGGTATAAGAGGGGAAGTCAAAAAGTAAAGGGATTTTTATTATATATATATATATATATATATATCTATATATATATATATATATATATATATATATATATATACAGTGGTGTGAAAAACTATTTGCCCCCTTCCTGACTTTTTATTCTTTTGCATGTTTGTCACACAAAATGTTTCTGATCATCGAACACATTTTAATATTAGTCAAAGATAACACAAGTAAACACAAAATGCAGTTTTTAAATGAATGTTTTTATTATTTAGTGAGAAAAAAAAATCCAAACCCACATAGCCCTGTGTGAAAAAGTGATTGCCCCCCTTGTTAAAAAAAAAAATAACTTAACTGTGGTTTATCATATTTTATGAGTTTTTCTGTAGCCACCCCCAGGCCTGATTACTGCCACACCTGTTTCAATCAAGAAATCACTTAAAAAGAAGCTACCTGACACAGAGAAGTAGACCAAAAGCACCTCAAAAGCTAGACATCATGCCAAGATCCAAAGAAATTCAGGAAGAAATGAGAACAAAAGTAATTGAGATCCATCAGTCTGGTAAAGGTTATAAAGCCATTTCTAAAGCTTTGGGACTCCAGCGAACCACAGTGAGAGCCATTATCCACAAATGGCAAAAACATGGAACAGTGGTGAACCTTCCCAGGAGTGGCCGGCCGCCCAAAATTACCCCAAGAGCGCAGAGACAACTCATCCGAGAGGTCACAAAAGATCCCAGGGCAACATCCAAAGAACTGCAGGCCTCACTTACCTCAATTAAGGTCAGTGTTCACGACTCCACCATAAGAAAGAGACTGGGCAAAAACGGCCTGCATGGCAGAGTTCCAAGACGCAAACCACTATTAAGCAAAAAGAACATTAAGGCTCGTCTTAATTTTGCTAAAAAAAACATCTCAATGACTGCCAAGACTTTTGGGAAAATATCTTGTGGACTGACGAGACAAAAGTTGAACTTTTTGGAAGGTGCGTGTCCCGTTACATCTGGCGTAAAAGTAACACAGCATTTCATAAAAAGAACATCATACCAACAGTAAAATATGGTGGTGGTAGTGTGATGGTCTGGGGTTGTTTTGCTGCTTCAGGACCTGGAAGGCTTGCTGTGATAGATGGAAGCATGAATTCTAATGTCTACCAAAAAATCCTGAAGGAGAATGTCCGGCCATCTGTTCGTCAACTCAAGCTAAAGCGATCTTGGGTGCTGCAGCAGGACAATGACCCAAAACACACCAGCAAATCCACCTCTGAATGGCTGAAAAAAAACAAAATGAAGACTTTGGAGTGGCCTAGTCAAAGTCCTGACCTGAATCCCATTGAGATGCTGTGGCATGACCTTAAGAAGGCGGTTCATGCTAGAAAACCCTCAAATAAAGCTGAATTACAACAATTCTGCAAAGATGAGTGGGCCAAAATTCCTCCAGAGCGCTGTAAAAGACTTGTTGCAAGTTATCGCAAACGTTTGATTGCAGTTATTGCTGCTAAGGGTGGCCCAACCAGTTATTAGGTGCAGGGGCAATTACTTTTTCACACAGGGCCATGTGGGTTTGGATTTTTTTCTCACTAAATAATAAAAACATTCATTTAAAAACTGCATTTTGTGTTTACTTGAGTTGTCTTTGACTAATATTAAAATGTGTTCGATGATCAGAAACATTTTGTGTGACAAACATGCAAAAGAATAAAAAGTCAGGAAGGGGGCAAATATTTTTTCACACCACTGTATATATATATTTTTATATATAATGTATTACAAATGTCCCTTTTCTTTTTGACTTACCCTCATTATAGATAGATAGATAGATAGATAGATAGATAGATAGATAGATAGATAGATAGATAGATAGATAGATAGATAGATAGATAGATAGATAGATAGATAGATAGATAGATAGATAGATAGATAGATAGATAGAATTTTTTTTTTTATTTAATGAATAAAAATCTGAATATGTGTGGTGTCTATATGAGTATAACGTCCCCCTGAGTCAACATTTTGTCTAACCACCTTTCACTGTAATTACAATGCTGCAAATCATTTTTGGGAATGTCTGTACCAGCTTTGTATGTATAGGGACTGTAATTTTTGTCCATTTGTCTTTTCAAAACAGCTTCAGTTGAATTGGATTGAATGGAGAGCGCCTGTGATCAGCAATTTTAAAGTCTTGCCGAAGATCCGGCTGTACATTTAGGGGCGTTATGCTATTTCGGCTGCTACAATTGGGGATCGCCACAGCCAATCATCCTTGCCCACACGACATTGTCCTTTACATTGCCCTTACCACATCCATAAAGCCACTTTTCCTCCTGGCACTTCAACATCCTCAGCATTCTTCTCCCTGTGTACCATGTCCCTCCTCTTCACATGTCCAAAACATCTGAATCTAGCCTCCCTCACCTTGTCTCCGAAACATCCTACAGCACATGTCCCTCTAATAAACTCATTCTGCATACCTCCACGTCTCATCTCAACCTGTTCTCTACTCAATCTAAATCAAAATATCATCTCCAAACATCAGAGACCTCCTATTTGACCTCATCCGTCATCCTGTCCATCATCAATGCAAACAGGAAAGGGCTCAGAAACAATCCTTGATGCAATCCCACCTCCACCTTGAACCCTTCCTACTCCACACGTTGCTGCTGTCGCACCATTCCTCATACATATCCTGCACCACCCTCACATCCTTCTCTGCTATGATATGCAATACCCGAACTCCTCTTTTGGCACCCTATCATATGCTATCTCTAGATCCACACACACATGTTCCTCTTCACCGGCTCCTGCGTCGTCTTCTGCTCCTAGCCTCCTTTAATCATCTCCCTGCCAATCCCACTTCTATTTCCAACCTCTATCTCCCCATGCTTTCC
>JACRUU010000019.1:23234006-23241506 GCA_030449085.1 Kryptopterus vitreolus
GGGGTGAACATGCACGGTAGGTTGATTGGCTCTTTGGAAAATTGTCCCTAGTGTATGGATGTGTGTGTGCATCCTTTCATCAGCTGGCACCCCATACAGGGCCTGAAGACGCTTGACACAGGCTCCCCGCCACCCGAGGAAAGATCGGATAAAGCGGTAAAAGATGAATGAATGTTCTTTACTTCTTTTTTGCCATCCCAAAGTTGGTTCTATTTATAAATTTAAACATGTTTTATCGATAAACAGAATTAAATAACCTTCGACCTTGGAAAAAAAAAAACATTTCTTAGTATATGATTCGATTTGTATGGGCTGCTTGTGTTGGTGCAGATTTTAAACCTGCAACCTTTCGGTCCAGAACCCAATGCCTTAACCTCTGCACTACCACCACCCCACACTCATGTGGCAATGGCTAACAATCATCCAGTAATTCTATGGGCCAAGATCACTAAACTCCTTAATGGTGGTGAGATGATGTGGATTAGGAGTCTTGAGTGTGGAGAAGGAACTCTCGTATGAAGCTGAAGTCACACCAATCACAAGAGCTGTTAAATGCAACAGGATGTGGATTTTTCAGTAAAAACCTGTCAGATGATCAAAAAACTATATATAGGTACACACACACACACACACACAGGGTTGTCCACTCATATGGTACTACATAATTTTACAAAAAAGACTAGGCGTACAAGTTGAAAGGAGTGCACTAGCTTCATTTGAACTTGTGTACATAGTGTGTGCTATTATGTTATTAAAATAAGTCAATCTTATGTAAGTGGTAACATCTTTTTGGACAACCCTGTGTGTAATGTGTATATGTATATATATATATATATATATATATATATATATATATATATATATATATATATATATATATATATATATATATATATTAGTAAAGTATATCAGTCAACGCTTTTATTGATTGAATCTCAAATTCCCGCTACAACATCCTGATTGATCGAGTCGTTTAGATGGAATTTAGATGGTGTGAAGTCACACACAATCAGCGTCTAGCATTTCTACACATGCATATAAGCAAAGATTTGTAAATTGCACGCTATCAGTTCATTAGTTTTAATTTAAAACGATTATTTTTGACCCCGTGTTAAGACCAAAATAGTTTCGGTCACAATTCGGGCAAAAAATAAATAAATAAATAAATAAATAAATAAAATGTGGATGTGAACTTATTGTTGTAACACTTTGCTGAGAAATGTGTCAGTCACAGACATGGGTAAAAGCTGTGTGTGTGGTGGTGTTGTGTGTGTGTGTGTGTGTGTGTGTGTGTGTGTGTGTATGTATGTATATATATATATATATATATATATATATATTTATATATATATATATATATATATATATATATATTATATATTATATATATATATATATATTATATTTTTTTTTTTTTTTTTTTTTTTTTTTTTTTTTTTTTAAATCTGCTCAGGGATCAGAAAGTCTGTCTTGTCAAAACCAAAGCTGTGTAAGCGTGACTGTGAAGTGTTTGACATTTAAGGAGCTTTTACACTGCAGTTTAGTCCAAAACGGTCCATGGTTCACATGAATAACTAGCAATACGAAAGAAGAGTGTAAAAAGTCCACTGCGGTACCAATAAAAAACAATTAATATGGCTTAGTGGTTAGCACGTTCGCCTCACACCGCCAGGGTCCGGGTTCGATTCCCTGTCTCGGCCATGTGTGTGTGGAGTTTGCATGTTCTCCCCGTGCCTCAGGGGGTTTTCCTCCGGGTTCTCCGGTTTCCTCCCGGTCCAAAAAACATGCACGGTAGGTAGGTTGATTGGCACCTTGGAAAATTGTCCCTAGTGTATGAATGTGTGTGAGTGTGTGATGGGTTGGCATTCCATCCAGGGTGTATCCTGTCTTAATGCCCATAGATGCCTGAGATAGGCACAGACTCCCCGTGACCCTTTACCCTTTAGTCCGGTAGATGTAGTGGAGAGTCCAACGTTTATTTTTCTTATTTTAATGTGGCTTCTATATACAGTACTGTGCAAAAGTTTTAGGCAGGTGTGGGGGAAAAAAAGGTGTAAACAGAGAATGCTTTCAAAAATGGAAGTGTTAATTATTTACTTTCATGAGTGAACAAAATGAAGTGAATGAAGAAAAGAGAAATGGAAATCAAATCAATATTTGGTGTGAACACACTTCGCCTTCATAACAGCAGTAATTCTTCTAGGTACACTTACACACAGTGTTTATGAAGGAACTCGGCTGGTAGGTTGTTCCATCTTGGAGAAGTAAACACAGATGATCTGTGGATGTAGACATTCTCACATCCTTCTGTCTCTTCATGGAATCCCACACACACTCCATGATGTAGAGATCAGGGCTCTGTGGGGTTCGTGCCATCACTTCCACTACTTCTAGTTCTTCAAAAGTCACCAAATATTGATTTGATTTATATTTTTCTTTTGTTTGCATTTTGTAAATTGACAAAGTTAAAAAATCATTATTTACAGCATTTTTAAAGTTTTTTTTTTTCCTAAATTCAATAAATGCCAGGGACATAGCCAATGTGAAAACACCTTCGAGTGTCACTGCCTCATTCATATAAAGGAAACTTAGCATTCTAACACTTCGTTTCTCTCTGATGACACATCAGCACATCTCATTAGACCTGGGATGATCCTTTGGTATTCTTGAAACTATACTATTATACTATTTAAATCCAAAGAGAAGGGAAAAAATATCTCAACATAAAGCCAAATGTGGACTGTTATGGTTATACAAGCTCCGTTTCAGTTGCGAGCACAAATCATAGTTGAAAAGGCAGATATTTTGGGGTTGTTTTTTGCCACATAAATAAGCGAGAATGAAGTCGTAGTGTATTTTTATTTTTTTTTTGTATTCATGAAATCGTCTTTAGCAGTGAATAAATTGCATAGAAAGCAATTTCGTCATTAGGTCCCATTCACATTGCACTCATCCGTCTCCACTGTTGTCCAGAATAGACATTTTAATAGAAATGCAAAATGTAGGTGGCCTACTTTATAATGGGAGATAATTGGGCAAGCTTTAAAGCGGAAGGTTTGACCCAATTCACTTTCGCAATCCAAACACTCGCGTTTATCTCACGCCCGAGATCTTACTGAAATAATACTCTGTGGCTTTTCTCTTTTCTTTTCTTTTTTTTTTTCGATGGATTGAATTTAAACACAGAAATGAATTGTTGTTGTGGATCTGTGGCAGTGTGAAAGAGAAACCAAATTAACGTGCGATTGGAGGGAGCGGACAACCGGAAGTCCTTAAAGTTTTAGGCTTGACCCTAATCTTAGAGAACGAAAGGAATGAAACCTGCTGTTCCTTCTGATCAGCGAGAATCTCCGACTTTGATTGTAGGCACTAAAGACGGTTGGTGAAAATCCTCAGTTTAATTAAAGGATTATTCACAAGCACTAGTGTGTCCTAGGGTCATTTCATTGGCTGGCAAAAGTTTCACATTGCAGTGTTTGTGCTGCAAAGTTAAGAAAAAGACGTTTCTTTCTTTCTTTTTTGTTTTTGTTTTTGTTTTTATTTATTTATTTATTATAAGTACTCTGTCCCAGACCACAGTGACAAAAGCATGAGGATGAGCGTTTCTTTTTTTCTTTTTTGTTTTTTAACCGAAGATATTCTCAAAAGTCTAAATGCCACACAGGAAAAAAGTCAATTTGCTTGTTCACACACACTTGCTGCTGTTTATACGTGTGCGTGGGTGGGTGGAGCTAAACAAAAGGGGGAGTTGCATTCTCCTGAGATCCCCACTTAGCACAGCTTTAAATGTCTCGTCCCATTTCTTAACCTCATTTCCACCCCCCCACTATTTGTGCAGCTCGACTCGAACAGAAATGGGCCACGTTTACCCAATGAATAAAGAGCAACTTGTGCAATTTATGGCTGATGCGTCTCCGCCTTCGTGGCGAAAGTTTAACGTGTCAAACGCCAGGCCCTGCATTATTTAGCGCCGTTAACGAATGCGACCGGATAGATTGGACTTTCGGAGTGACCTTTTATTGCTTTCTCTGTCTTCACCCTGGATCCTAAACCTTTCAGGAATTAAAAAAAAAAAGAAATCGTTCTCCCCCTTGCTTCAAGTCGATTTGTACTTCTTCCCCAAACTGCCTGTGTAATCAAAACACTACTAGTGCTAAATCCCAGGACCCCGTTTCACCCCGAATATCCCTTTACTACACTTACTAAGGCGTCATAGCGTAATGGTTTCTAACCTTTCTATCTGTCACCCGGCAGAGGTTCTCTTTTGAATCCCAAGCCCCCCCCCACCTTCTTCCCGTCATCTCCAGGAGTTTGTCAGCGCTTTTGTTTGCCTGCGACGTGCTAATTAAGGATCTAAATCTGTTTCTGGGTTCCGATAAAGGATACTTTGTGACTGTTGTTAAAAGCTGGGAAAACAAATTGCCGTAATTGGACGAGCACGTCGAAGCGAAACGGCGCTCTTTATGCGTCCGAATCCATTAAAAATCGCATTACTTATATAAGAACGACTAATTTATTGACATAATAGTCAGTAATAGCGATCCTTTCAGGGCGCCATTAGGAACGCCGCTCGGCTTTGCACTTCCACTTTCGCTCTCGTTACCCCTCCGTGCGATTTGCATTCAGACCTCGTCTCCAAGAGCGATCTTGAAATCGCTGAACGATTTAATAACGCCACATATGTTTACAGGGAACGACACGTCGGTGTCAGTGCAGGCCTGTTTTAAAGCCAAAAAAAAAAAAGAGAAAAATCTGCGCCGTTTCCAAAGCGACCGGAACGATTTGAGGTTAGAGCCGAGAACGTCTGTCGCGTCGCGTCACGTCACGTCACCGGCGGCCTCAGAATTAGCACAAAAAAACGAAATCGATACCGCCATGACATTGCATTTTCGTAGTGTTTTCCATTCCAGTCATGTTGTAAAGGTCAACCAATGAAACCGTGGCGTAAATAAAACCACAGTAGTGAAGGTGCCCTTGAGCGAGCAAACAAACAAATACAAAAAAAAAATGGGTTCGTACAAGAACTGGTGTCTTGTTGTTTGGGAAGTTGATCATCAGAGGAATGGTCTCTTTCCCATCCCGTCTCCTATGAACAAATTAAAAGCACTATTGCAAAGAAGAAAAAGGGCCATAGCGAAGTGTTACAGGACACAAGATGACAAACTGCTAATTCCCCCTTTTCCCCCCTCCGTTTTTAATTGAACATGAAGGATGGACAAAGAAAAAATCGATCAGCTTTTCTTCCTTTTTTTTTTTTTTTTTAAATCTGGAAATGTTAACCATGAATCATGGTGGCTTAGTGGTTAGCACATTCGCCTCACACCTCCAGGATTCCCGTCTCGGTCATGTGTGTGTGGAGTTTGGGTGTTCTCCCCGTGCCTCAGGGGGTTTTTCTCCGGGTTCTCCGGTTTCCCCCCGGTCCAAAAACATGCACGGTAGGTTGATTGGCACCTTTGTCCCTAGTGTATGGAAGTGTATGAATGTGTGTGTGTGTGCCCTGCGATGGGTTGGCATTCCATCCTGGGTGTACCCTTCCTTAATGCCCTTAATTAGATGCCTGAGATAGGCACAGGCTCCCCGTGACCCGAGGGAAAATCGGATAAAAGCGGTAGAAGATGAACGAACTAATGTTAATCATGTTTCCACACTGCACACATCTACACACGAGGTCTGGTTGGCAATGCGCTTTATTATTTTGGTCATATTAGTCATTATCATGGGGAGAATCCAGAAGTATGCAAGGTTTGAATCAACATCATTGATTGCTAGGCAACCCGGCTGGTGCACTCGATGCTTTCAGCGCATCATTATTATAGGAATCGATTAATTTATGGTGACTAATTGCTCATTAACAAAGCCGCATCGCAGTGAAAAGCATTGGTGGACACGATGGTTAGCAAAAACAACTGTAGATGATGTGGGGATGGGGCTGTGTGTGTGTGTGTTTCTGGTCATTGAGGTAATGGAGAAATATGTAACATGGGTGTATAAATACATAAATATAAAAATAAGCAAGCAAATAAAGAAATCAATACTAATGCACTAGATTATCTGATTAAATCTCCCAAGGCATGTTTCTTCCACAGGGTAACATTTTCTATAAGAAGGCTGGGTTCTTTGAAATAAGTACGGATGGGTTTATTTATTTATTTATTTATTTATTTATTTATTTATTTATTTTCCCCAATTCACTCTTTTGCTTAAAACCAAAACCTTTCTGTGCATGTAACTTTAATGTTGTTTTTTTCTTAAAGAGAGAGAGAGAGAGAGGGAGAGTTCGAAATCGAACAGCCATTGCGTCATTCACTGCTATAGGCAGTGGCACAATGTCAATAGGATGAAGCTGCAGTGGAGCATTAAAACGCCACCGTAAAGGTCTTTAGTCCAGCTCATTTGCCAACTACCCATTAGTGCGTCTTTAATATCTCTTACTGTGTCAGGTCGATGCAAGGCGGTGCAGTGTAAGTTCTGAAAAGATGTGCCCTTATTAAACCTAGTTAACATAAGTGCAAAGTTATCGTTGTAGAGGTTATCACATGCTCCGAGCACAGCGCTGCCGAGTTCTTCAATGCCACCGAGGTGGTGGTGGTAGTGGTGGTGCATTTCCTATATAGCCAATTCTAACTTGTGCTTTGCTCAGATTTTTGTATATGCAGTATGTGGGCATTTGCACGGTTTTCTTATTTTTTGTTTGTTTGTTTTTGACGGTCATCCATTCATTGAATTATTTATCCTTATCCTGTTAGAGTTGATTCTCGGGTCGTAACGATTCCTAAACTCGAATATTCCAAAAAGTTACTTTTCATGAATTCTGTCCAAAAATCCGTTCCTGAGGAGAGAGAACTAGACTAGATGAAGCAGGGGTGGTCTCGTTCATATACAGACAGATGCACCAGACATTTTGGCTCCCCATGACCCGAGAGAGAAGTCGGATAACGCGATAGAAGATGTATTAATTCATTCATTTATTATAATGTATATATTTGTATTTGCATTTTGATATCACATGGCAATGAAATGCACTAAAAGGGTTTTACTTTTCACCGATATTCTCGTATCCAGTTTCAGCAACAAACCATGTCATTTTTCTTAACAGGAAACAAATTACATGTTTATTTTAAGATCAGTAGAATACTAAAATAATAAAAGCCCATTTTGATTCTAATGCTAACCATGGTTTATAAAATGATTTCGCTGGATTACAGTATTTCTGTCCCAAATACACTCCCTCTAGGTTTGTACAAGTTTTCGTGTGTGTGTGTGTGTGTACACACTTCTCCTGAATGAGCAGGAACAAGAGCTCACCCACGTGTGTGTGTGTGTGTGTACACACTTCTCCTGAATGAGCAGGAACAAGAGCTCACCCACGCTCGTGCTTCATTCGCTTGTGGAAGTCAGTGGAGGTGCAACGCAGGACTTACTCAAGAAGACGGGTCAGAAATAATGTTGTTTTTGGCAGCCAGTTTTGATTTTAATCTGGTCTTTGTGTGAAGGTCTTGT
>JACRUU010000019.1:23246506-23276506 GCA_030449085.1 Kryptopterus vitreolus
CTTCCTTCCCCTTTTACAGAAAGGAAGGTCCATGATTCAATAATCACAAGGCCCTTTAACCCCTGTGTTCAAGGGGCCCCCATGTGTTTCACAGCTGATCCTCTTCTCAGTCCCCCATTTGCCAAACATGACACGTTTCTTATCAACTGCATATTGTTGTTGATCTGATGAGTAGTCACATATCAATGTTTGCAAATGAGGCCGAGCATGGGAGAAATTTGTCTAGATGTTGAACAGAGACAGTGAAAAGGAAAGACCTGGTCAGGTGCTTCCTTTAAATTGAAGAGAGAACCACTTATGCACATAGGGGGGGCTGCCGAAATGAACCAGCTTACGCAAATTGACTTGGGATACAATATTTTGCATTAACAAGTGATTCATTAATGAAAGATTTATTTAAGATACAAATATAGAAGAAGCGAAAGTAAAACCTTCGATGTAACACGCTTATTCACGGCGTCCTTTCTTTATACAACTAAAAAAACAAATGCATTTTGAAACATTCGTTGTAGAGATGTCTTCAAATTGAGCACCAAAATGCACCATGACGCACACGTCCGGCAGTTAAAACCGTCTGTGTGGAAACAACAAGTTCCGATTGGAGATAATCCGTTTGATTATTTACATTGTTCATTCATTCATCTTTCTATCGCTATATCCGATCTTCCCTCGGGTCACGGGGAGCTTGCGTTAATCTCAGGCGTCTATGGGCATTAAGGCAGGACACACCCTGGATGGAATGCCAACGCTTCACAGGACACACACACACACACATTCATACACTAGGGACAATTTTCCAAGGTGCCAATCACCCTACCGTGCATGTTTTTGGACCGGGGGGAACCGGAGAACCCGGAGGAAAACTCCCGGAGGCACGGGGAGAACATGCAAACTCCACACACACACATGGCCGAGACTGGAATCGAACCCGTTAACATGCTAACCATTAAGCCACCGTAGCCCCTTCATTGACCATTGTTTATTATTTTTATTTATTTGTATTATTCCTTTATTTTACAGAGGGGGAAAAATCCCAATGAGATCCAGGTCTCAGAGTCCTGGTCAAAATGGCAGCATTTCTCAAAAACACTTTTTTTGTTTTTTTTTAATACGCAAAACCAAAAACCAGTTTTTCTAAACTCGGTAAATACTCTTGGCACATTTAAAAGTAATTTAGAAGATGATGTGGTAAAAGATTACAAATGTAGCAAGGCAATTTAGCTAATAATGCATTGGCAGTAAATAACAATAAGTGTATATTTTTACTCTGATACAAGGATAACCAACCAACCAATAAATACAAGGTATAATGGTGAGCTCGTGTAGAGGCGCTGGTCACAAATCGTATTGCAGAATGATATACACAAACTTTTTTTTTTAGTGGACATAGATTGCCATAGATTAAGTCACCATAATCCATCTGAAACTCTGAATAATTACTTTCAAACATTTAACACTAATATTTAGTCTTCATGCTGTATTTTGAGTTTGGTGGCACTAATAAATAAACATACATTTGATTGGAGAAACACTTACAGGACTAATTTAAGGTGCATTTTAGAATATATATATGCAAATGTGCATTGATGCATTTATTTGCCACTGATTTATATTTAATTATAGGAGTTACAAAAAAATATTTGTTCGGTTGAAAACACACACACACACACACACACACACTCAGGCAATGAAACCATCACTGTTAGGAAAGGTTACTTTGGAAATGTAATAGATTACAGATTACAAATGACCATATTCAAAATGCAATAAGCGGTATTGGGGAGTAACATGTAACGGCATTACGTAATGTATGAGTAATTGACAAAATATTAGTAACATCATTCATTCATCTTCTACCACTTTATCCGATCTTCCATCGGGTCAAGGGGAGCCTGTGCCTATCTCAGGAGTCTATGGGCATTAAGGCAGGATACACCCTGGACAATTTTCCAAGGTGCCAATCAACCTACCGTGCATGTTTTTGGACCGGGGGGAAACTGGAGAACCCGGAGAAAAACCCCCTGAGGCACGGGGAGAACATGCAAACTCCACACACACATGGCCGAGACGGAAATCAAACCCGGACCCTGGAGGTGTGAGGTGAACATGCTAACCACTAAGCCACCGTTCCCCTAATTAAATTATTTACTTTAGAAAATGTTGAAGAATACAAATTCCAATGACCACCTCCTAACACCTCCTAACCTCCACCAAACCAAACCAAAAATTTGATTCTGAAGAAGCTCAGTTTTGAAAATATATCTATAAAATATATCTTTAATTACTTTATAAAAGGAAAGTAACTGATTACATTTGATTACTTTTTGATTGCTTTCACTTGTCCACTAGGTGGCACTTGAGGAAAATAACATCCAGGGGTGTTGGGACCGGGTACATTGGAATTTGTAATCTTTAACATTTTTTGAAAGTAACTAATTTAATTACACGTTTTTTTTTCTCATTAACTGTAACAAATTACTGTAACTTTTATTTTGTAATTAAATTACGTAACGCTGTTACATGTAGCTAGTTATGCCCCAACACTGGAAACTATGACCTTTTATTGTATTTTAATATCCATCACCAGCTGGTGTTTTATACACTGAGGAGGAAATACTTTGGGAAGCAAAGAATATTGCTAGTTTGTTTTGTTTTTAATAAAAAAAAATGAGCATGCTTCAGTTTCTTTTTTCTTTTGTAATCCCTTCTTTTCCAGGATGTAAACTAGTGGCAAGTCTTTGTAGATGCACTGAACATCATAATTTCCTCAGCTAGCTGATTCCATCCCTTCGAGCTTTTCTCCTATGAGAAAAACAATTGGATGATTTTTAATCGATCTTTTTTTTTATTTCGTTTTTTGCTTTTAGCACCAGAGGTTGATACGAAGTGCATCTCGACTTTCACCGTATATATTTTTCATGTTTCGTTTTAAGGTGACGAAACGAATAGCTGGTTCAACCGCTGCTAGTGAGAACGTCAACATGACACCGGTTGCACATAGTTTTTGCTTATTGTGAAATACACTAACGAATGTTGCACCTCTTTATAACAACGTTCATCTGCTCAGGATGTGTTTCTGGGTCCTCATATCCATTTCTCTTTTTTTTTTTTTTTTTTTTTTTTTTTTTTTTTTTTTTTTTTTTTTTTTTTTTTTATACCTCCCAGCATTTCCCTGAGTTTCACATGCTATAGGCACTCATTTAGTATACACAGCATTTAAAAAACACTATACTAAAATATATACAGTCATACCATGAAATAATCGTCTTGCAGGTTTGATCCCTTTCTTTCTTTCTCTTTAAATAAACTGGTATTGGGAATAAAGTGAAGGTGTTTGATGGAGTGCATCCAATGCTGATCCAAAAAGTAGGTTTTTAATGGGTTTTATTAAAAAAAATTTAAAGGAAAACTTCTTTGGACAATGCGAAAAGCATTTGCTGAATGTACTGCACTTCACTTTGTTCAGTATAGGAATATCAAATCCAAAGCTATATCGCATCAGTATGTGTTATTATGGGAAATTCACAAACTTGGTCCTATATATGTTTATAGTAAAACAGGTAAATGAGGTATAACCACCCAAAAAAATAGCAAGATAGAAAGATAGAAAATCTGACGGTGTGAACATTTTACGATGCAGTCTGTTACTGACATCGGACAAGGTTTCGTAATGGTGGGAAGTAATAATCTTAAACGGATTCCTGTAATTGCACTTCAAAAAGCAGCTTTAGGCTCGTCGTCACGAAGGAATGGGATCAGAATTTTATTACACAAATTCTTGCCGCGTCTCGGAACATAATCGTTCAGGAATCGAGCCGGCATTTTGGGGCAAATGTTTTTTGTTTGTTTTTTTTTAATAAATAAATATGCACCCTGTGTGCGCGCGCGTGGTATTTTTGTCTCACGCATGTAACATATGACACCGTGTAAACAAACCTGCAGAAAACAGCTGCCTCTTGACAGCTGCTCATTTTTAGTCTTTGTCGCATCATGTTGCTTTCGCCGCAGTGAATGAGTGATTGAATCTTAAACGGAATTTTGTGGTTAAGGCCCTGGCTTACTGCTTTGGAAGGTGTCAAACTGGTCCTTCTTGGGCCCTTGAGCAAGGCCCTTAACCCTTTGTGCTCTCATTAAAAAAGAAATGCACCAACCAAAGGCATAGTGCATTACAGCAGAGATGTCGGTATGATGTCAGATGTCATGTATAATAAAGCTCCCTGGAGCACAGAGGGGTCAAGGACCCAAAGAGTGGCAGTTTGGCCATAGCAGGGCTTGGAACCACGATCAGTAACCCAGAGCCTTAACCACTGAGGCTCCCACTGGGGAAATGGTAAATTACTGGATAACGATTTTGGACTTCTGATCAAAAGGTTGTGTTCAAATACAAACATCACCAAGCTACCAGTGCTGGGACCTTGAGTAAAGCCTTTAACCCTCATCTTAGCAATCAAAAAACTAAGATAGCAGTAAGGGAGGTAGTAGCCCAGTGGTTAAGGTGTTGGACTCTGGACTGGAAGATCATGGGTTCAAACCCCACCACCACCAAGCTGCCACTAGTGGGCCCTTGAGCAAGGCCCGTAACCCTCAATTGCTCAGTTGTAAGTCGCTCTGGATAAGGGCGTCTGCCAAATGCCGTAAATGTAAGTCTCTCAGGTTAAGCATGATCTACCACCTGTATCTCATTTGTACCTGTAGCTGGCATGTCATTGTATGTCCTATACATAAATATGCAGTGTAAGCATCAAAGAAAACTACTGTGCCAATGATTATGTTTGACGTTCATACGGTTGTATAATCTGCAGTTGCATTGGGGGGGGGTTCCGAATAAACGTACTTTACTGCACGATAAAAGGCAAAACTCCATATATGCATGACAGATTAAGAGCAATAAACTGTTTTGTTAGTGGTGTGTCTGTGCTGCTCTGGAATGAACTGGAATTAACTGGAAGGGAAGCTGTAAACATTGTAAATAGGCTTGTATAAAATAACCTGGGTTGAGTAACCTGAATAGTCAGAAGTCGGTGCTGTGTGTGTGTGTGTGTGTGTGTGTGTGTGTGTGTGTGAGTGATGTGCAAGGTGCACAATACCTGAAAATCCTATTCAAGCAAAAGTACGGCAAAACCAAGCAGTTCAAATTCACCAATTCCAATATAGAATAGAATAGAAATTTCACATATACATTTACAGCACAGTGAAATTGTTTCTTCGCATACCCCAGCTTGTTTATATGTGTGTTGGGTTGGTGTTTTGTTCTCTTTTTTTGTTATTTATTTATTTATTTTTAATTTCATTTCATTGAACATTAATGCAAGCTGCATTAGAATAGAATAGAACAGCCTGTATTTGTCACATGTACATTAGAGCACATTGAAATTGTTTCTGCGCATATCCCCGCCTGTTTGGAAGCTGGGGGTCAGAGCGCAGGGTCAGCCATGATGCAGCACCCCTGGAGCACAGAGGGTTAAGGGCCTTGCTCAAGGACCCAATAGTGGTAGCTTGGTGAATTCCAGGGTTCGAACCCTGACCTTCCAATCAGTTGTCCGTCTCCTTAAACCACTGAGCTACCCCCCATCTACTCTAATATGACGAGTAAAAGTCTTTGAGTCAATCTTTTAAAGCAGGGGTCCCCAAACTACGGACCGCGGGGACGGATGCAGCCAGTCCTCACGTTTGATACGGCCCTTTGAATAATGCCAGAGACATATCTGAGACTTAAGTTTGGGGACCCCTGTTTAAAGGCACCTTCAATGTTAGTATTCGATCAACAAATGAGGGTAAACAATTTCAGATTAAGCAAATGAGGCCAAATGTTCAGAGCTGACTGTGATTTGATCAATACATTGGTAACAGTTGAAGTATTGACTACACTTTTTAACTCAAGTTAAAGTATGGACTCAAGCATGTACTTAAGTAAAAAGTGGAAAATTCATCCTGATGTACCTGAAATTAATACTTTTCAAGTGTTTAAATAACATGGGCAAGGAGAAAATGCTGGACTTAAAGCAAATTTGTTTACTATTAGCGAAACCAATCTTTTGTTTCCATGTGGACGGTTAATGAGGTGACACCAGTGAAACTAAAACTTTGTTTGTGGTGTATTTAAATATATTTGTGACCGAGATTCAGGTTGTTTGTGGGAGGTGGTTAGTGGTATATGGCTCTGGAAAGGAAGATCACAGGTTCAAATCCCAACACCACCAAGCTGCCAATATAGTGGGCCTTTAACTGAGGCTGTTGTAAGTCGCTCTGGATCACATATGTCATATCAAAGTGTAATGTAAATATTTTAATGTGTGTCTGTGAAGAGAGATGACCGAGACGGAGAGAGTGTAACAACCCAGCCATAGAACTTCCCTGACTGGAAAACAGGGAAAAACAAAAAGGGCAGCCACACCCCTACTACCAGTGAACATATTCATTCATTCATTCATTAATCTTGAAGGAGAGTCTGTGAATATCTCAGGTGTCTATGGGCATTAAGGCAGGATACACCCCGGATGGAATGCCAACCCATCGCAGGGCACACACACTCACACTCACATTCTCACACACACTCATACACTAGGGACAATTTTCCAAGGTGCCAATCAACCTACTATGTATGTTTTTGGACCGAGAGGAAACCGGAGAACCCGGAGAAAAACCCCCTGAGGCACGGGGAGAACATGCAAACTCCACACACACATGTCCGGGACGGGAATCGAACCCGGACCCTGGAGGTGTGAGGCGAACGTGCTAACCACTAAGCCACCGTGCCCCCCAGTGAACATATGTGGATATATATTTACACTTGTAGTTATACAGTGAGTATATACAATAATCGAATTCAACACTAATGAATAATCAGCACACAATCAATAAGTAAAACACACAAAACCAAGCTAGCCCAAATCTACATGAATACAGTAATGAAGTACTCCATTACATCCCACCTCTGGATCTGAGGCAGCACTCGGTTTAAGTTCAATATTTTTATTCAAGTTGATTCTAAACTTTATTAGAATTGATGCGAGCTCGTTTTGGATGGAAAATGAGGCTAGCAGTGTTAAAAAGTCGGTGGCAGTTGTGGGTAGAAGGGTGTTAATGGCATCAACAGAGGTGTTAAAAAATACACATACGGTGTGTTCAAAAAGCTAAGAAATGAGAAACTACTTGTTCAATTAAACTCGTTATTATTCTCAGTCATTTATTTATCAAGTCTTGCACAGTATAGTGATGCAGCACTGTGGAGGGACGTTCCTGATGCGTATAGACATCACGATTCACAGTTCAGCACACGTGACCCGCAGACGTGTATATATATATATATATATATATATATATATATATATATATATATATATATATATATATATATATATATATATATATATATACATACACACCTCTATATACATACCTCAATATACTTCTTGTTATCCCAGTTTAAGATATCCCAGTGTTTGTGTCCCATTGCTCATCTCGCTCTCGCGCTCTCTCTCTCTCTCTCTCTCTCTCTCTCTCTCTCTCTCTCATATATATATATATATATATATATATATATATATATATATATATATATATATATATATATATAATTTCCGAATGAAAGACTATTTTTCCCCTGTTGAATTAGCTTTTTAAGCAGTTTCATACCTACACAGAGCAGCCATGTGTTCAGGTGATCGTGCTAATTAGTCAGCAGAGGAGCAGAAGAACTTTAAAAATGCCTCGTGCGTTATTCATAACTTTTGTATGGTAGCATTTCCTTACTGTAACATTTCAAATCTCCTCATTTTTCGTGGGATCCAAAATAGCGATCCGATCCGTGATTCAAAGCTCAGATAAATAAAAATCTGAAATGATCCAAAACGTTCTTCCACTATTTCATTCTGCAGCTGGAGGCTATATAGCTGTATACAGCATTCCGTGTTTAACGGCTGATGCATCAGTAATAACGGTCCGCCAGAAATCCAGCGCTCCGTATTTAGTCAAACGGACTACACGAACCACTGAGGCACATTCATTTGCCTGGATGAATTTTTGAGATGGAGTTACTCGAGGAATTGTTGCAGCCCTGCTACGTTTACATTGGAGTTTTTGCGCATTTGTCATCCGCGTCTTTAAACGATCAGTTTGCAAATTCGAGGCTAAAAGGGGTCTAAACACAGGGGCATTTCCACATCCTTCACATCCAAGAGTGCACTCTTGTCTACTATCAAGTCAAAGAGTGCATACTATAAATTCGAATCGTTCCTTTTCTTTCTCCATGTCTGGCGTTTATTCTTTCTTTCAGCCTCCATCCCTGTCTGCCTTTCTTTATTTCACTTCTTTTCTCTCTTTCTCCCTGCCTGGCATCCTTTCTTTCTTTTTCTTGTATACCAAGCTTTCATAATGCTTTTCTGTGTCACCCAAATGTTTAAAAAAAAGAAAAAAAAAAAACTTTTCTTATTCTTGTCATCTCAGGCAGAGTCGGTGCTCAATAAATCACTAGACAATCAAATAAAAACCATGTGCATGCATCCATCGTTTATTTTCTCTCCCCGCTTGTTTGTGCATTTTTTTTCTTTCCCCCTCAATACGTTATTAAACACCAAAGCCGCGTCATGAACCTGATTCGTGAGCGGCTTGGTCGTGACAGGGCCTGCTATTAAAAGAAAAGGCAAAGGCAGGAATAAAAAATAAAACAGTAGAATTGATTTTAATTAGCGTATTAAGCTTGAACGGGAGGAGTGTGACTGGGTTTGATCCGTAACCACACAGACGCGTAGGCTCCACACAAACTAACGGCTCTACGGAGAACGCCGTGTTCTCTCCCAACCGATAGGACATATCTGTGTTTAGAAAAAACAAACAAATAAATAAAGAGGGTCTCGGAGGAGCAGGTGGTTTGTGGCGAAACGCCGTGCATTCCTCGGTTCCTTGGTCCGACCGGGATTCAGAGCGGGAGGTGGAAGTATCGAAAAGCTTTGACCTATTTCGATTCCATTTCTAGGTAGCCAGACACAAATGTGTCCTTAAGTGGCTGCATGGTTTATTGAAAGTGGTGCTTCCAGGAGATCACAGTTTCCTCCAGATTCAAGCTTCAGCTGACATTGTGCCAATCCTGCAGGAATTGGGAATGCGATATAAAAAGAAGTCCCTTTCATTTTCGGTTTTGTTGTCGCTTCAGGTTTTTTTTTTTTTTATCCCCCCCCTCCATTCTTTCTTTCTTTCTTTCTTTTTCTCCTACTTTACACCCACCACTAAAGCTGCAGTATGTGTGCGCACTTTTTACTTTGAAGCCTCCACAGTATGATGTTTTACTGCCATCTGTTGCCAGCTCTTGACACCTTCCATACAATCACTCTGGGATTTTATCTTTTTTTTTTTCTTCCTTTTTTTTTTTTTGGCCCAAAATATTCCCCTCCCCCATCCACCCCTCCTTCGCCAGTTCAGTGCAGCCTTTGTTGAAATGTGCAACGTAACACAATCCCAATTTCACGTGGGAGGGGGGCTTGGGGTTCTCTCTTTAGTTCTAGTCCCCCCTCCACTCGAGCGTATGTACGAGGTGTCATCACGTTGCATCAGATCTCAGTTCAGGTTCACATGCCTGATACCCCCCCCCTGCTAACATCATGCTAATGGAGATCCTCGAGACAGGATGGTCGTATTGGAGAGAAGTAATAGATCACCTGATTCAGAAGTGGGTTTAAAATAAATAAACAAACAAACATATCAGTGGGGGGGTGGGGTAGAAAGACTTCGCAGGTAGAAGTTCTACATTCTGACTTCCGTCTTATTGCACCAATAGATCTGAAGTGTGGCGAGGAACGGGGAGGGGGGAGGAAAAGAAAGAAAGTCAGCACTGCAAGCTGAATAATTGAAGCGCACATCTGATCCTGCTGAGCTCCAGAAGCTGCTTTTGATTTCAGATGATGCGATGAATAAGTTACAACGGGACTCGAGTTTCCTTTTTTTTCTTTTTTTTTTGCGTGGGGTGGAGCAATGGAAATACTGAATTGGTGTCAGTGGTTTACGTTAGAGACATGCACTGCCGCTGGACCTAACGCAAATGAGTGCGACGTGGCGGGGGGGGGGGTAGATCTGGCGGGGGGGGGGGAAATACGGGGGACTAGATCTAAGGCAGGACTGGATGGCGGGGGGGGGGTATCTACTACCTATGGGGTTACACCCTAAGCCTTTTAAAATACGGGGAAATACGTATTAAATATATTAAATATATACGTATTAAACATATTAAATATATATAAATAAATATGTATTAAAGAATATAATTTAATTAAAACAAACTATGTATTCACTGCAAAAAAAGCAACAATGGCAATTAAAAGAAATTTTAATGGCAAAAATGGCAATTTTTTTTTATAATATTTAAAATGGATGCAAGTAAAAGTATAAAAAGATTATAAGAGCAGTGAGTGCACTGGGAATAATATACGTATACATTTACCGCTGCAATAACATGTTTTGGCGGGAGCGGGGCGTTCAAATCATCCCAGTGGATGTGGTGAAATGAATCCGTGTAGCAAACTGCTACCTTTCTTTTTTATTTATTTATTTAGTTAGTTAGTTATCCTTTCTTCCATCGTTTCTTTCATTCTGTCTTGCTTTCTATCTTGCATTCTAGCTTCTTTTAATGATTCTGTCTTTATTTCTGCCTTTTGTGTGTTTTCTTTCGTTTTGTTTTCCCTACGGGAAAGGGAGGACCCTTTCTTTCTGTTTGTTTTTCTTTCTTTTCCTTCAGTCGTTCCTGTGGCATTGTATTTTAATTGCCTTTATCCTTTAATTATGCCTTTATTTATTAATTTGCGAATCCTATTTGAACACAAGTCCTTGTGTTTGCTATTTATTTATTTGTTTGGTATTTATTTGTTTGTTTGTTTGATGTATTTTTCTCTTTTTTTTTGCTGGACGTGGTTCTGGTCAGGCAACCAAAGCAGAACATACTTACTTTGACACTGGACACTAAAACATTTTTACCTTTGTTTTCTCATTCAAAACAACATATAACAATGAGTTCATCATGTAAAATCAAGTTGTTTGTTGTTGTTGTTGGATCCCTTGTATAAAAACAATTTTGAGGCAATCTCTTTATTTCCCTCTTTTTTATTAATATGTCTGTCTGTGTTTTGGGTCTTTTACATATCTTTATAGCTTCCTGAAAATTCCTCCCTTCATTTGTGGCTTGCTTTCTTTCTCTCCTAACTTTCTCTTCTTTCATATATTTCTCTCCGTTCTTACTTATTTTGCTTTTCTCTTTCACTCATTTGGGCCTTTATCCCCCCCCCATCCCCGTCTCCCAAATTCATTCTTTAATAACAGTGTGCACAGGGAAGATCAGTCACACAGTACAAGGAAGTGGTTTTTTTTTGTGTGTGTGTCTGTTAAAATTGAACCCGAAGCGTTATACATTCCGATCTCATTCCGATCTTCCGTGCGCTTCGGCTTCTTAATATAAACAGCTGTACAATATCTGTAACGCGATTATCATTCCATAATTAAGATAAGCATCACTTCATTACAGATCGCAGCATTCGAGTCTTTATTTGAGTTTTTCTAATAGGATTGTAAAATGGCCCGCAATCAAGTCTCATAACCCGAAACGCGCCTAATACTCGGGCCATCGTAGAATGCCCGCAGGCCTTCCCGAGTGTTAATGCCTCGCTCAGTATGCAGAACGAGTTTCATAACTCGCCTCGCCTCGTAATTAGCGCTACCTGAAGTTGAAGGGCAGTGATTGCCTACAAGGAGGTGTCCTGCAGGACGGATTCAAATTAGCGCAAGGGCAATCGGTCTGATTGCTCTCATCTGGTCGTTAGACAATCTTTTTTTTTTTTTTTCTTCTCCCATTTCCCGCCCCTTCAACCGTCAGAAACAGACGATTGTTTGTTGCTTTAAAAAAGAAAACAAAAAATAACAGCCACAAAGGCTCCCATATGGGAAAAGGCAGATGCTTATTTTGGGAATGCTGACAGTTGTGCTACAATGAGAACGGCGGGGTATTTTGAACAATGCTAAATCAGGATCTTGTCTTTTTTTTTTTTGCTTTCTAGGGTACAATACTTCATTGAAAACTTGGTGTAACCTTGTTCTTAATCTTTTTTCATCCTTTTGCAAGACTCTTTACAAAAATAGTCTAGATTTCTCTATTACACGAGATAATAAGTCACATGATGACTCATTTAGGTCAGGGAATTTCCAACCATATATTGTAGCATACGTTATTGTGTATGCGCTTTACATCCCCCATAAAGCAGCAATGCAAAGCCTGAATAATGCTCTGAATAATGGAACAATTCAGACAGAATCGTTTTCTCTTCATCCATTTGAGGTTTTTTTCCTCCGCCACCAATTAAATGAACTAAAGCCGTTTTCAGTAATGTACTGAGACCACCACCACCCCCCCCCCCATTCCCACGACTGCCTTTTCAGTAGTTTTGGTTAAATCTCTAAAAAAAAAAAAAAAAGAATAATTTTTTCCTTACTTTAATTTCCTTCTTCTTTCTTTCTCACCTACTTTTCCTTACTTCTTTTTTCTGTTTTCTTTTGTTTCTAGTTACCTTCCATAATTTCTCTCTTCGTTCTTGTTTTTTCTGTTTCTAGCTACCTTCTTTCATTTTCCTGTCCGTCCTTCCTTATTTTGGTACCGTAATAAATTTTTTCCTTCTATTTGTTATTCCTGTACGGCTTGATTCCTGTC
Organism: Kryptopterus vitreolus; assembly: GCA_030449085.1. Lineage (NCBI taxonomy): Eukaryota > Metazoa > Chordata > Actinopteri > Siluriformes > Siluridae > Kryptopterus > Kryptopterus vitreolus. Next base: position 23,259,189 of record JACRUU010000019.1, read on the forward strand.
TTCCTTCCTTTTTTCTTTCACTCTTCTTCCTTGCTTTCTTCCTCTTTTTTCGCTTTCATTCTTCTATTCCATTCCTTTTCTTTCTTCATTCCTGCTTTTATCTTTCTCTCTTTTCTTTGTTCATCTCATTGTATTCTTTTCATCCATTTGAGATTTTTTTTCTCCTCCTCCAATTAAACGAACTAAAGCCGTTGTCAGTAATGAATTAGGAGCACCAATCCGCATCCCCCCCCCTCTCCCCCCATTCCCACGACAGCCGTTTTGGATTGATGGCCAGAGTGATATTTAGTAGGGATGATTCAGCAATTCAAAGTGTGCACTGGATTTCTTTTTTCCTTCATTTCTCTCTGTCTCTCACTCACTTGTTTTGTTCTTTCTATCTTCCTTTATATTTTTGTGATATTTTTTTTTTGTTTCAGCCATTTTGGATTGACAGCCGTAACTAGAGACTAGGGATGATAAAATTCAGCAATTCGAAAGTGTGCAGTTCTTTATTCTCTCTGTTTCTTTGTCTGGCTTCCATCCTTTGTTTGTTTGTTTGTTTCTTTCTTTCTTTCTTTATTCAATTCTTTTTCTTTCTTTCTTCCCTTGTCTGGTATCTTTCCTTTCATCTAGTTCTCTCTTTTTTTTATTCCTTTTCTTTCAGTTCTTTCTTCCTTTCTTTCTATCTGCCATTTTGGATTGACAGTCTTAAATGGAATGTACTATAGATTACATATGGCACAGTAGTAATGGGGGGGATTGATTTTTCTCCTCATTTCTCGAGCGTGTTCTCTCGGCACCACTTCTGAGATGTAAACATGACGCATCACACCACCGTGGAGGGCGAGGCGTGAATATAGATTAAAACAGCAGAGGCAAATGTAAAAGGACGTCTGGATTTCTCTCTTGATTCACACTGCATCGTATTGCATTCTGTGCGATTGAATTGAAATCTGCATCATAATACGGGTGAATCGTATCGCTTCGCTTCGTACGTTTCTTCGTACGTTGTATTGCATCATGTGTATCTTTTTAGTGTATTGGAATGTTGGTTACATGTCGAGAGGTTCGCTGGTGTGGTTGTTTCTTGATGGTAGCTGCTTAAGGGCGTGCCGAACACGCCGCTGATTGAGATCCAGTCCATCTTTGGTTTCTAGCCACTGGGAAGATGAGCAAATTTTACAAGCCTTGTATTAAAAAAAAACAAAAAAACAAATGACAATACAAATAAGGTTTCAGAAATCAATGAAGAAAATATTGTGTTTTGGGGGTAAAGCAGTGTTGCAGGGCATTTTGTTAGTTTTATTTATTTTGCATCAGATCTTTATCGCAAAAAAGCTTCTCTTTTGCATTCACATCAAGCGTGCTTATTCATTTTCCAAATGACTCCGAACAAGTAATCCTTTTGACGTTTCAAAAGAGTGATAGTAGCCTGCAGGAATCCGCCCCCACAGCCCAGAATACAGTGCACACATCCGGCAGTGAAGCGCATGAGCGCAGTGGAATTTGTGCAATCAATAACAGGATTAAAATAATACGACTGTGGAAAAACAGTAACTGCTTTTGCTTTAGTGTGTGTGTGCGTGTGTGTGTGGGGGGGGGGGGGGGGATGGGGGTAGTTGCTATTCCGAATGCTAATAAGTGTTTAGCACCTAATAATTATAATCAGAATAGATTTTTGGAGGTATTTTTCAGAGGTATTTATCTTCTGATCAGAATGTTACGAGATCAAATGCCACCATCACCACCAAGTTGCCAGTTCCTGGGCCCTTGAGTAAGGCCCTTAACCCTTAAGTCGCTCTGCATAAAGGGCATCTGCCAGATGTTGCAAATATAAGAGTTCTATGTACATGCATCCTTTTACTTTCTTGTTTTTCTTTCTTTCTGAGAATTCTTTTATTCCTTGAGTTTTGTGAGTTCAAATATACCAGCAATCAAAAATTGATCAGCTTTTTTGATTCCAGACAAATTCCAGGAAAAAAAAATATCACTTTTAGTTTCTGGCGAATATTTACAGTGTAAAAAAGTAATTTCGAAAATAACTAGCTTTTTTCCCCCCTTCCAACACGAATTCGACTTAATATCTTTCTCTCACCCGAGGAGTTATTCATGTGAATCCCATAAACCTTACCATTGGTATTAATAGCCAATGTTCTGCTCATAGTTCAGTTTCATGTGAATAATTCATTAACACCATGTCTTTAGCGGGAACTCATTCAGCTTTTCCAGCAGTTTTGTTTAAATCTAAAAAAAAAAAAAATTTGAGTAGAAATTCTTTTTTCTTACTTTAATCTCCCTCTTTTCTTTCCCTCAATCGTTCTTTATCTCCTTTCTTTCTTTCCTTCCTTCCTTCTTTTTCCGTTTTGGTTTTCTTTTGTTTCTAGTTACCTTCCATAATTTCTCTCTTCTTTTTTCATTTTTTTTCTTTTTTCTTTTGGTTTTCTCTTTCGTTTTCCATTTCTAGCTACCTTCTTTCATTTTTCTTCATTTTACCTTCTTTGATTTCCTTTTTCTTTCTTTTTATTTTTTGTTTCTATGTACCTTGTTTCATTTCCTCTTTCTTTTTCCTTTTTCTGTTTCTTTCAAGTTACATTTCTACCTTTCTTTTTTCTGTTTCTAGTTACCTTCTCTCATTTCCCTTTTCTTTCTTTCTTTCTTTCCTTTTCTTTTCTTTTCTTTTCCCTTTCCTGTCTGTCCTTCCTTACATACTACCTTACTTAAGTTTTCCTTTGATTTGTTATTCCCGTATGCCTTGATTCCTTTCTTCCTTTTTTTTTTTTACTCTTCTTCCTTCCTTTTTACCCATGTTCATTCTTTTATTCCATTCCTTTTTTTCTTTATCTTTTTCTTTCTTCATTCCTGTTTTTTTTTCTTTCTTTCTTTCTCTTTTTATTCCTTAATAATAAAACATATATTATATTTTTATCCGAGTCATTAAAAATTGAAGGTTTCAGATCTGCTGAAAAAAAAAACTCATCCCTTATATCATGTACACCTTCTGGCAGCACATTAAAAAAATTAACATAAAAAAGCAGTCTATTCTTGCCAGCAGGAGACCTGTTAATGGTGTCCAACTGACTGCGGAATATAAATAAATATATAACTTTACAAACAGCCCTGCATAAATAAGCGCACGCTGTACTGTGGTAATGTTGATGGAAGGGAAAGGGTAATTGAGGATGATTTGACTCTGATGCAGAGTTGATGCAGTGTGACGGCGAGGGTTTTGAAGCGCCGGGCGAGTCAGCAAGTCACACCAGCTCCATTACCAGGCCACACTCCCCCGACCGAGTCTGCATCGTTTTCATGCTTAAATGGATTTATTGTGAATGCTCCATGTTCTAATGAGATTTCCCTCCCTTTTACACCTCCTCTCACAATCTCACTTTTTTTTTTCCTTTTTTTTCCCCCTGGCCTGTCACTCTCGCTCACTCATACAGTCGTGTGTATATATTCTGATTTCATTTCCATATCTCTCCTTTCTTTCCCCTATCTTTTCTCATTCTGTTCTCTTTCAGTTATTGGTTGCCTGTCAGCGGAGACGGAGGGTTATGCGTGATTGAAATAGCTGCGACTAATGGAACTGCTAATCGATCACAGAAATATGTATCTGAACCCGTGTCTGAGGTAAATCCAATATCATCACTGATTTCAAATGAACTCCGTTCTGTATTTAAACAGTCGGCCTTTAACGCCGTTACCATCCAGCCATCGGTTGGGACGTTCAGGATCCGCTCACCTTTTGAAACAATGGAATAAGTATTGATGTAGAAAATTCTATATTTAAAATGACAGTATATATTGTGTACAGGATATTCACTACATCATGGCTTTTGTTTTTGACAGTTGACTATTAAGGAAGGACATATTCATTAGTTCCTTCTCTTGCAGATAAAGAACAAATATAATCACAGAGCTTGTAAAATAGTAATGGATAAATAACCATCATGCATGTTTTTTTGTTTGTTTTTTTGTTTTTTTAAAGGCTTCTTATGATGTTCTGTGTATATAATCATCTTTTTTTTACTTATGGACCCAAAACCCTTATGTGTTCATTATTGTAAATAGGCCACTTAAGCACTGCTGGGTAGATTCTGTGCGCTGTACATCTACCGTGCACAATGAGAATCAAGTTTGAATTTTCATTAAACTCATTCATCCCTCCCTCACATATCCCCAACCATATTATTATACAGTGGTACCTCGGCTAACATCTGTTCCTGCTATCGTCGTTTTCGGTTAACGTCCTGTTTTGTACTGGATGACGACATTTGCTCCAGTTAACGCTTGGATTGTACCTGTTCGACAACGTCCAGGACAGTTGGTCAGTCAAGCGCACATTTATTGTAAAACAGACATCCATTTGTGAGATTAGATTATACTGTTTACGCTATTTGGTACTTAGTGGTGTCTCGGCTAACGTCCTTATCAGCTAAAGTCGCATTTTCAGGAACGGATTTAACAGAGGTACCACTGTATGTCCTTAAGAGACAATACTATCGAAATGAAACTATGCTATATTTTAGAGTAGTCAGTGTGGAGTGAGTATAGCAGTACAAATGTACTGCCCTCTGAAAATAACCTGTAGCCATTATTGTCAAAGTAACTGGCTATTCATGTTCATGTTTGTCCGTTTAACAGGACCACGCAAATCATGTATTAGATATTATTTTAAGTCTTGTTGTTTAAGAACAATTCTCTCAAACTGACCACTGTTTGGTCACAAAGTTGACTGAGACTAGGAGAAGATCGATAACACCCTGAAAATGAGATCAGTGGTTAGGGTCGATCAAAGAATTTGAGGGTCTGTGTGCTTTGCATATTAGTCTGTGACGGTGGCAATTTTTGACGTGGCGTAACACAAACAAATGGTGATTTCTAGTGATGCTAGTGCCTTGCTTTCCTGATGCGCGCGACTGCATAAATGGGTAAAAAATGATTTCACATCAAAAAACAAGTGTTATGTGTATGACACAGAAAGTCCGAGTTCACTGTACCACTCAAATAAGAGAGAAAAGATTGCATTTTATATTGCAAAAAATAAAAAATGAATGTCAAAAACAAAGAAATGATGCTAAAACATCCATATAAACATGCGTGTTTGTTTATGAACTTCCGTCAATGAAACAACAATGCAAAACACAAATCCAAAATGTTCCCGGATCGGGGATGTAACATTTGGTTTTCCAACGAGATCCATGTACCAGAAATTTGTGTTAACGTTAGAATGTGTGACGTCACGTGCACACCACGGTGACCATCACGGCCCTATTTGCGTCGGGTGCAGAAGATGGCTAAAAATAAAAAAAAAACCAAGATGTAAGACTGGTCTGGGGCTGCACGAGTGCTGCCGGTACTGGGAAGCTGCGGTTCATTGAATGAAACATGGATTCCAAGGTGTATAGTGACAGTCTGAAGCAGAACATGATGCCCTCCTTTGAGAAACTGGTCCAAACAGCAGTTTCCCAACGTATTAACCACCACAAACACACAGTTGAGATGACAACTTCCTTGCCGGGGAAGCTGAAGGTGATGGAGTGGCCAAGTATGTCTCCAGACCGAAAGCGCTTTTTGCGAGCCTGTGGGGCATCCTCAAACAGAAGGTGGAGAAGCAGCATGGGTGCAGCAGCTCAGTGATGTCATTATGAATTAACCTATTACAGGCCAATTCCATGCCCAAGAGGATTAAGGCAGTGCTATATAACAGTGGTGCTCACCCAAAATATTCACACTTCGGACAGCGTTTTGACATGTTCTCTGAAGGAGTACTCACTTCGGTTGCCAGTTATTTAGACAATGATTGCCGAATGTTGTTATTTTCACAGGACGGTAAAATATAACCAGCATTAATTTCTTTAATATTGTTCCTTGAGAACGTGTATAATAATAGTAGGTCAAAACCATGACTTGTTCGATTCTGGGACATTTCTTGTGACTTATAGATAGATGGTACATAGGCATATCCTAAAAAAGCTAATGATATTTCCTTTCCATCTAAGCCAATTTCTGTTTTGTTTTGCGCATACCTGTTTACTGTTAGACATAGTGTTCAGATCTTTTCTGAGCTACAGACAATTTCCAGTCTCTGCTCACTCGTTCTTGGGTAGTCTCACCAACCACCACAAGCCTGGGGATATCAATCACACAGATGACAAGATGTACATGCAAGATAACCTACGTTTATTGACAGAGTGTGCATCTGTAAACAACCTGTTATTGTGATGTGCTGTTCTTGGTACATATGTGCACATTCGACCCCCCCGAATTGTGGTCATAAAGCTTAAACCATAAATTGAAAACACTTATATCAAATTACATTACCCATTACAGTGGCAATACAATCGACCCCCCCGAATTGTGGTAAAAACAAAATGCCTATTTTTATAGCTTAAACCATAAATGTGCCCTGAAAACACTTATTATCAAATTACATTACCCTTGTAGAGTTACTGCACTGCTGTGTCTCATGCAGCACTAGGCTGTAACATGTCGTTGTTATACCTATATGTACTGCAGTTCAGTCATTTTCTTTGGTATATATAGGGTAAATGCATTAATTAATAAAATATACTGTAATTTCATTTAATCCAAAATGTACTCTCTAATAATGAATGATATGAATGAAATGAATGCTTTAGTGTTAAAAGCGCAAGACAAATTCAATATTGGTACAAAACCTAAAAAAAAAAATTGTAATTAGTTCGATGGAAAAATCTGCGACTTTGCCGAAAGTCGACTTTATAGTTCCTAAAGCTATTAGGAAAAAGTCACACAAATTAAATCCGGTAGAATATTAGAATATTAATATCCCTTTTTTTGGTTGTGTTTTGTTTTACAACGTGTGTGTCCATGTGATTGGTTATATATATATATATATATATATATATATATAGTTATATATATATATATATATGTCTATATATATATTATATATATATATAATATATATATATATATATATATGAATCATATATTCACACAATTGTTTGGATTACTGTCATAGCTGCAATTCAGAGGCCAGAGTTCAGCAGCAGAGCATAACAAAATACTTTACCATTAACACACATATATACTTTTCTGTACAATATTGCACAGTCTTATTATTATTATTATTATTATTATTATTATTTTCAACAGTATTTCATCACCATAACCAGAACTGCCTAAGTATTGGTTTTTTTCTTATATCTAGAACAAATATTGCTTGATTGTTTTTTTTTTTGGTTGTTTTTTTTGGCACCTCATTCTTTGTGTCTTTCTGATGATGAAAATGTGAGCAGCTTGGTGCTGACTCAGCTGCCTGTACCTGTTGAATTGTATGCTTATTTAATTACATAAGGATATTGCATTCCACTGAGTACAAATCTTGAGAAAACAGACGAAATGTCTGAGCTCAGCAAATGATTCGACTTCTGTATACCTTCAGATGACAGTAAAGGAATGGTGGAAAAAAATACACCTATGTTGTATCAGGTATCAGCTTGCTTGAGGATTCAGAAGAACTTCACTTATTTTGGGAATGTGGTCTTTCAGCTCCTGCATATATGAGTATTTTTTTTTTAAGGGAAGTGGAAAAATATATTTTCAGTGCCTTCCTTTTAAACTCTGCATAGCAAGAACGTTTGAATGAAAAAAAAAAAAAAATATATTTTAAGATACATATATATATATATATATATATATATATTATATATAATTTTTTTTTTTTTTTTTTTTTTTTGGCTTAACTAAAACATTTCATTTAAGTCGTTAAGATGTTTTATTTGCAATTGTTTTTTTTTTATACAGAAATATAATTTCAGTTAAAACAAGACAAATTGGTATAATCTCTATGCTGTGCAGGGAAAGGTAGAAAATCCAAAAGGGCTTCGACCAAATTAAGGAGGAAATCAAAAACTAGTGAAATATAAAAAAAAAATATATATATATATTGTGATGTGTGAATTATGGCAAATCAAAACTCAAAGCACAACTAAAATCTTAGAACATCCTTGATAGCATGTAAGAACTTGTTTGTTCTCTTCATTTTTTGTGATAGATGGGATAAACTAGTCTATGCACCATTTTATTTATTGATTTATTTATTTGGATAATGTTAAAAATTTAATGCGATTTTAATTATAGTTTTCCTTCTTCTTATTTGTAAATCCTAAAGCAGATTAACCTGGTTATAAGTGAATTAGCCTGGAAGATGATTTTCAGTCATTTCAAAGCACTGTGAGGAAGATCTTCAAGGATCACAGGTTGAGGATTGTAGAAGTTAGGGTCAGACATTTTCAGCGACAGTGTAATCCATGCTGGGATTCAAAACGCACTTCAAAACCAACACACAAAAAAAAAAAGCTTCATCACGTCCTAGCCCTGTAACTTGAACCCCATAGAAAAGTGTGCAGTGTGGACCTTTAAATTTGAAGAGATTCTCTTTTGGATAATTGTTTTAAATTCTTTTCTTTTTTTTTTATACATGTCCTTTGACCTCATCAGGCATTACAGGAAAAGACTGCCAATCTGTTATATTGGCAGAGGAAGGTAGCACAAAAAAACCCTTAAATAGATGCCATTTATTATGGCACACTTACAAACCGGATTCCAAAAAAGTTGGGACACTATACAAATCGTGAATAAAAACTGAATGCAATGATGTGTAGGTGCCAACTTCTAATATTTTATTCAGAATAGAACATAACACACGAAACAAAAGTTTAAACTGAGAAAATGTACCATTTTAAGGGAAAAATATGTTGATTCAGAATTTCATGGTGTCAACAAATCCCAAAAAAGTTGGGACAAGGACATTTTCACCACTGTGTGGCATCTCCCCTTCTTTTTACAACACTCAACAGACGTCTGGGGACAGAGGAGACCAGTTTCTCCAGTTTAGAAATAGGAATGCTCTCCCATTCTTGTCTAATACAGGCCTCTAACTGTTCAATCGTCTTGGGCCTTCTTTGTCGCACCTTCCTCTTTATGATGCGCCAAATGTTCTCTATAGGTGAAAGATCTGGACTGCAGACTGGCCATTTCAGTACCCGGATCCTTCTCCTACGCAGCCATGATGCTGTGATTGATGCAGAATGTGGTCTGGCATTATCTTGTTGGAAAATGCAGGGTCTTCCCTGAAAAAGATGACGTCTGGATGGGAGCATATGTTGTTCTAGAACCTGAATATATTTTTCTGCATTGATGGTGCCTTTCCAGACATGCAAGCTGCCCATGCCACACGCACTCATGCAACCCCATACCATCAGAGATGCAGGCTTCTGAACCGAGCGTTGATAACAACTTGGGTTGTCCTTGTCCTCTTTGGTCCGGATGACATGGCGTCCCAGATTTCCAAAAAGAACTTCGAATCGTGACTCGTCTGACCACAGAACAGTCTTCCATTTCGCCACACTCCATTTTAAATGATCCCTGGCCCAGTGTAAACGCCTGAGCTTGTGGATCTTGCTTAGAAATGGCTTCTTCTTTGCACTGTAGAGTTTCAGCTGGCAACGGCGGATGGCACGGTGGATTGTGTTCACTGACAATGGTTTCTGGAAGTATTCCTGAGCCCATTCTGTGATTTCCTTTACAGTAGCATTCCTGTTTGTGGTGCAGTGTCGTTTAAGGGCCCGGAGATCACGGGCATCCAGTATGGTTTTACGGCCTTGACCCTTTCTCACAGAGATTGTTCCAGATTCTCTGAATCTTTGGATGATGTTATGCACAGTTGATGATGATAGATGCAAAGTCTTTGCAATTTTTCGCTGGGTAACACCTTTCTGATATTGCTCCACTATCTTTCTGCGCAACATTGTGGGAATTGGTGATCCTCTACCCATCTTGGCTTCTGAGAGACACTGCCACTCTGAGAAGCTCTTTTTATACCCAATCATGTTGCCAATTGACCTAATTTGTGTTAATTGGTCTTCCAGCTCCTCGTTATGCTTAAATTTACTTTTTCCAGCCTCTTACTGCTACTTGTCCCAACTTTTTTGGGATTTGTTGACACCATGAAATTCTGAATCAACATATTTTTCCCTTAAAATGGTACATTTTCTCAGTTTAAACTTTTGTTTCGTGTGTTATGTTCTATTCTGAATAAAATATTAGAAGTTGGCACCTACACATCATTGCATTCAGTTTTTATTCACGATTTGTATAGTGTCCCAACTTTTTTGGAATCCGGTTTGTACTTTTTTTTCAGAATTTTGATATTCGAATCAAAGTAGCTGCCTTTTGATTCCACTTGGATATTATATACGAAAAATAGTGCAAAAGTACAGTAAATAAACTACATGTGTATTTGCACTCTGGAAAAAAATATCAGATGCAAAAGATTTATTGGAACTAATAACAACGTATAATTGAGTCAATTCTGCTATATGTACTTTTACTCAAGTAGGATTTTCAGACACACTTTGCTGGACATCCACATTTGGTTGATCACCTAAAGGGAGGAAAGTGACTGTTCTCATGCATTACCATAATTAGACCAATTTGAGCATGAAACTCCTGTATGCGCTGCTATAAAATGTGCTGCTTAATGATTCTTTTATAATGCTCCGGTCTATAAAATATATTTGGGAATTGTAAGCTGTTTAATCGTTAAATCTGTAGATCTGTATATTGGCTGTATATTCAGTCGTATGTATTTATTTCTCTGGTGTATCTTGTGTAGTGTAGGATCTCGGGATAAATGGTTTAGTCGTCCTAAATAATCGGGTTTTTTGTTTATATGCTCTCTCTCTCTCTCAGTTTGTTTTTGGACCAACTTATCTGGGTGGTGTCCCATCAACTTCTTTTCATGGCAACACCCACAACATATCTGGTTTTGTGGGCTGCATCCTAGAGCTTCGGGTCAACTCTAGAGAACAGGGCATAATGGAAAAGGCTCGTCAAGGACAAAACATCCACAACTGCGACACAGTAGTGTGTCGTCACCGACCATGCCGGAACGGAGGCACCTGCATCAGGTACGCAGCTCATGATTTACCAATTTTTCTGCCAAAGTTTAATATACATTTCATGTTTATATACTAGAATTGAGGCAATTTTGCGATAACTCAAAGTTGCGAATGATTTGTATCATGTGTGAGTAGAGCATTGGGATTCGGGGGCGCTAGGGTACAAAAAGAATTGACCCTTGAGGTATGCAGTCATCTGAATCTTTAGAATGGTTGCCAGACATTGATTGTGGTGTGTCCCATATTACAAAGCATTTATTGCTAATTAGCTTATAAAAGTACCAAAAGCTAGATGTTCAGTTGGTCATGAGGAAGAAAGAGTTACGACAGCGTTGTCTCCGAGCTCCAGCAGTAGCTTCTGCGTTTGCGCTTTTGAGCTTAATGTATGTGCTGCTTTGGAGGAGAGCATTGTACGTTACTTCAGAACAATGACCTTCATGTCTAATTCAAAATTCAGGTCACACTCGTATGGAGTGAAGCTTGTGGATAAAGATATTCGGGAGCACATTCCTAATCGAAAATTCTCTAAATAGTACTGGTTCATAAACCAACCTGTGCGAAGGTTAAGGAGAGTAAATGACGCAAAACATGATTTTTTGGAACATCTGCATTAGGGACTTGTATCTCTACAAGTTTGATTCGATTTGCATCTTGATGCATAGCTAACAATACGATAAAGATGCGTACATAGCGATGCATTTTTTTTATTTGGCCCAATGGAAAATATGAAAATGCAGCTCTACCTCCACTATGTTAATTTATATTGCCTTGACTCTCAGCAAGTGCCTCGGTCTCTGTAGTGTTGTGATACGTCATACTAGCAGCAGTGGTGATGAGAAAACGCGCCCGAGGAACGGATTAGTGACATAAAAAATATACATATATACATATATATCTAATATATTGGTCATTTTCTACTAACAACAGTTGACACCTCGCTATACAGTGGAACCTGTCCTGAAGTGGGATCGATTGGTGAAATGATTTTTCCCATAAGGAATAAAGGCAGTATAATGAATCCATTCCGGTATAATAAAATGTTTACCTATTCACTAATAACTTCACAGTGGTAATTCTTATTAATAATTACCAAAACTATGATGTTTTCCAAATTAAAGTGAAGAAATGACAAAAGCAGTGTAATTTCGCTTATCTTAACGAAACAACAAGCGAGCAAAGACAGAGGAGCTTTTGTTTTGAATTACTAACACAAGTTGTATAATATTTCTAATTCTTAGAGCAGAACAGGCATTAAATGCAAAGTGAGAGTTATGATGTTCTGCAATATACGTAAATCTCGTGCAATATCTGTCATTTTATGTGCAATTTGGGTAAACTAGTTTGTAACTTGTGTGATTTATGCATCTTGTGTAATATGTGTAAAGCACCTAATTCTGTCAATGACAAAGATCTTCGAAATTACGATCGGATAGGGGTCGGAAATGATGCAATGTTTTCTTTGAAAAAATCAGTTTGTGACGCAATCGGAAACTGAGGTTCCACTGTAAATGTTTAAAATGGTGCATTGCGATACAAATGCCAAGTTCTATACAGTGCACACTTTTTTTTTTTTTTTTTTTTTTTAAATGGACGTTCCCTAGTTACCGGTCATGGTCATTTTGTGTTTGTGTACTTGTCATGCACTGTCTCGTGTTGTCTATTCCTCACTGTTTTGTTTTGCGCTCTTTGCACCAGGCTGCACATGATGCACTTCATGTGGCTAGGAAAACTTAAGTCTGGTCCGCAGCTCAGTGTTTTGTGGCTCTATGTTGTGATACGTTGTTATATGTAGCACCAAGGTTCTCTAGAAACGTTGTCTCATTTCACTGTGTACTGTGTCAAAAACCACTTGACCAATCTGCACTTTAGTCATTTTCTTTGAGTCCCCTTCACCCTCTTTACCCTGACGTAATGGCATCAGTTAGCTATGCTCCCCGTCAACATGCATTTTGCTTTGAAGATTGATTTTAACCAAAAAAACAATTGCATAAATGTCCAGATATTCAACATTATTCTAATTGAAAAATCCTCCATCAGCATGAAGAGCAGCTTTACACATACTCGCTGTCCTGACAATTAGCTTCTCCAAACATTGAGCTGAAAAACTTTAAAGCTCTCCAAAGGTGTTCACTAGGAGATTACTCCAGTTCACCGCAAAGCAGTTCGACAGGATTCAGGTGTAGTGAAAGGGCAGGTTCCCTGATCGATAACGCTCCAGACGACTGTTTGCTCCGTTATATACAGACGTCTGCTTATTGTCCTACTGTATGCCGTTCCAATGAACCGCAGTCCAAGAAATCTTGCACCATTACGCTTATAGTCCTATTTTTGATTGTGCATAGGCAGGTATTATGTAGTGTAATTTTTTAAAAAAGGGCAATTTTGGAAGAATTTGCTAACTTTCCAAAGAAAACCATGTATTGCTAAAGCTAAAAGTCCATATACTTTCCGGAGCTAACAAAGCGCGTGTACACACTCGCTCGATTTTAGCAGGCAGACACGTGCTTGAGTTGAAAATGACTGTAATCACAGGCTTGATTGCATTACTGATGTATGCTAACAAAGGTGCGGATGTGTGACTCCGCTAAGCTCGAGCAATCATTTGATTGTGGCCAATTTTTCCGTAAATATGTAGCAATTTATCAAATCAGAAAAGCCAGTCTCTTTGGGTGAACACATCAGCAGATTTTAGTATAACCCCCCCCCCACCCCCACCCCCCAAAAAGAGTGAATTTTTTAAATATTTTAATGATTTTTTTTGTGCTGGGTTTTGCCCCAGTTCTAGTCCTATTCATCACACAGACAGAGAAACACTGTGATTAGATTAAATGCAGTTGAGACATTAATGGTATAATTACTATAGAGGATGCCCACTTTAAAACCACTGAGGCTTTTAAAAGCTCATCTAAAAGGATATGCTGTATTTTTGTCTGAATAAATGCCAGTTCAGTATATTGGTGGTGGTGTTTTTTTTGTTTTGTTTTTTTCTTACATATTTATAATTTAGTAGTGAATTTTCTAAGGTTCTGATTTGAACTACTGCTTAAACTTGGATCATTTCCTTTTTGTATGCTGATGGGATTCTTAAAATAAAGGTAATTTGACCAAATCTAGTCTATTTCTTTGAATTCTTTTTTTTAATCTTTTGAGGATGCCTTGCAGAGATTATTGCCAACTTCTAACAATACTTGGCTTGTATGTTGCCTCGTATCTAACAGCCCATTGAGAGACACCTGAAAAAAAAAAAGAGGGTCAAGCACAAATGGAGAAGTCTGGTCTGCTGGGTTTGCATTTAAATCGTCTCATTTGCATCCTACTCACTCGCTCGTTTTCCCCGCTTACATCTAGTTGCTTTTGTGTTTTTCTTTTTTTCTTTTGTTAGAGAAACAGCTTTATTAATTCTCAGATTAATCTCGCGTCATACTGAGTTACTGAGTACCAAAAAAATACATAAATAAAAATAATCCAATGGGGGGGGGGGCAATAAATAAATATAATTTTATTAAAAGGTAACAGTCTTTTCACATATTACGAGTTAAGAGTCTGGTAACAGAAATAGTAATATAGGTATGTTATAGTCGTAATAAATCACAAGATACAATTGAAGGCAAATCTTTTTGCACCTTTTCTCCAAAAAATGTTTACATTTTTACCGAGTGTGTCTCTACTTGAACTCAAATACATGGTTTGTGTAGTTGGTCCAAATTGCAGGCCGGCTTCACCGTTTGAAACAGGGTAATAATGCTGCATCTCCATTCAAAAAGCATCCGTGCGCCGGCCTGCTCGCGCCTTCAGTAACACTGCTCCAAAACGTTAAAAGCAGGTCTCGGCGCGTTGGCTTTCAAAGCGGAAAAAAACTAGCTGTAGGCCTTATTTTTGACAGCAGATAACTGCCTTTGCATTCGGCTGGCCTTACTGTAATCCAAATAGCTCCAACCCACCACTGAGTAGGTGGAACAATTTTCTTCCAAGCTTCGCAGCTGATGTTTTTGCAGCCTGCCATTTTTCAACAGATGGTTTGCAAATACTCTCCGCCTCCTCTCCTCATACCCCCCCCCCTTTCTCCTCTCCTCCTTCTAGACGCCCCGTCTTTGGTTTGTTATGCCCCCATATCCCTGATTACACAAACACACGCGCGCGCACACAAACAGTATGAAAACCCCTCCACACTTATCCGAGCTGCCGGATGATGACATTTTTATTGCCATGCCCAGGCTGGCCTTTTTTAAAAGTCCTCCCACCGACATACGAGCCTGGCATTGATTCATGGACGTGCCTTGTTTTGTGAGACGATTGTAAGAGAGATCCATTGGCTGGATAAGAGGCAGGGGAAAGCGGGGCCAAATGTGAACAGCTGTACATTATCCACTCGGTTCCTCTGTGTAGAGTAACACATCGGTCATCTTCGCTGTCAGTTGCAGCCCTACAGTCTTTGGCTGATTTAACAGAAGAGGCAACCTAGCACAGGTTCCTGCCAAAGCAGGCAGTCTGTTAGTCATGAAGTCAGCCATGTCCTTGGCCAGAGAAGGGCAAAAAAATGGATTTGAGTTGTTTGTAATATAAATGTGTCCAAATAAGCAAGTGTGAGTAAAGTACATTAAGGCCAATTACAGTAGTTTTTTGTTTGCAAATGGATGGTGAGCACAGTACAGGTAGAACTGACGGATAGACACAGTACAGGTAGAACCGGGGGCTAGGCACGGTGCGGGTAGAACCAGGGGCTAGGCGCAGAGCGGGTAGAACCGGGCGCCTAGGCGCGGTGCGGGTAGAACCGGGGGCTAGGCGCGGAGCGGGTAGAACCGGGCGCCTAGGCGCGGTGCGGGTAGAACCGGGGGCTAGGCGCGGAGCGGGTAGAACCGGGGGCTAGGCGCGGAGCGGGTAGAACCGGGCGCCTAGGCGCGGTGCGGGTAGAACGGGGCGGGTAGAACCGGGCGCCTAGGCGCGGTGCGGGTAGACACATGGCCTAGCCTAAAAATCGAATTAAACTTCATGTCACTTCAGCCATATACAGTGCAGTGAAACAATACAACGATTCTTCAGGACTACAGCTAATGGTGCATAGTGGTATCTATTTAGCAACAACATACAGTTCAACATCAAGCACAACATTAAGGGTGGAATAAATGATGGTAGAATCTCCTGACTCTGACTTGCTGCAACACCCGAGGCCTTATTTGCGCAATTTTCTTTGAAGTAGTCGGGTTTTGGGCTGATGATCATTTGAATAGATATCAATCAGTGTTTAATAAGGTCATATCTATTGTATTAATGGATTGATGTGCTGCGAGAATGTTCTCCTAAACTGAAGTGGGAGTTTTGTGACAAAAATGATAATAGGCAAATCCGTTTGCACTTGTACTCAAGTGAAAGTTTAAAGGGAGCACTTGTACCGTCTACGTTTTAAGTATGAACCTACCCAGGAGTCGTAATGAATGATGACTTTGGCGTAGTGTACTGTAATGTGTTATTCATTTAACAAAATCATACCAAGCTGGTGGCAGCTTGATCATTTTGGCACATTAAAAGTGACTTGCATGAACAGTTGGACTTCTCACAGAAATTGCTTTAAATATGGTTGAAATTGAGCAGAATGGATACTTTTTTTCCTCCATTATGTAATAAAATAGCGATTGAAAGCTATTTTCTTTTCCCGATGACTAGGGGTGACCCCGAATTGTGATTCAAAGATTCCAATTAACCAATTTAATTAGATTTGCTGACATGCGAAATGCAAATCACGCAGTGTGACTTTTCTGCCGTTCATTATTTTTTAGGTTTGTTGGTTCAAAATGTTTTTATACATTTTCTGTTATATATTTGTTGGATGTTCTGTACATCGTGACCTTAAAATCTCATGACGTTTTGTCGTCATTGCCAAGCTAACCCCCCACGTACCCTGACACACTTACCTATAATTGACTGATATGACAAATCTGATTCTTCTGTGAGAATTTCAAATTAGGGAAACCCCAAACCCTAATAAACACTTGCTAAAATATCTATTTAATACCAGCTGAAGGTTTCAAATACACACACACACACACACACACACACACACACACACACACACACACACAGACATATATATTGGTATACTTTGTAGAACAGTACCCGAGTGTGCTCGACTTGAGCTTCAGGTTGAATTTTGCAATGCAACAATGCTTTCGTTAGAAGTGCAACCTGCCTGAGATATGAGCTTTGAGCTTTATGTACGTTACGTACATTACAGCACATTGAAATCGAAATGGCAGAATGGCAGCTTGGTGATACCAAGGCTCGAAGCAAAGCAGTTTAAGTATCAAATTGTGATTCTGAAGCCAGAGATATTCGATTTATGTGACGATTTATGTGATTTATGATTCGATTTAAGTTTCAAAATTGCATGCAAGT
>JACRUU010000019.1:23281506-23411506 GCA_030449085.1 Kryptopterus vitreolus
AAGAATAATAGAAAAAGCAGAGAATGGGGATGTTAATGATCCGAAGCATATCATGAAACTGCCAGGATAGTGCTTCACATGGGTCATCACCCAAAACATACAGCGAAATCAACCCAAGAACTTCTCAAGGCAAAGAAATAAGATGTTCCTGAATTGCAACATTAATCACCGCACCTCGACTCCACGAAACTCACTGTTTTACTCACTGACGTCCAAACTAAACGCAGAACAAGCAAAAGACAGCTATAAATAACTCACATAGCATCTCAAGAGACGTCCTTGGTTGCAATATTTCAGGCAACGGATTTGTATCCAGAATGAAAATAATGTTTGGCTTGTAAAAAAATAAAAAATTAAAATAAATAAATAAAAATACAGACAATATGGAAAAATGTTTCCCATGTTGTCTAGCATTTTTTGACCTCGTAATTTAAAGCTGGAAGTCTACACTTCATTTACATCATGATTACTTTATTCCAATATCTTTCTAAAATGTAAATACATTATAGGACAAAGATTTTGACCCCTGAGCATGAGATTCATTTGTAATCTCCACTCTTCTGGAAAAACAGGGTGTTAGTAAAATCAGGAAGTATACAAAGGATGAGATGAGGAGGCCTGGGGTGAAGTCAGCATTCATTCATCCCAAAGGTGCTCGGTACTTTGGAGCTCCAGGGCAGGCCTTTAAAGATCATCTACACAGACCCAACACATGAAAAGCATATCTTCTTCACGGAGTCGGCTTTGTGCATTTTCATACTAGAACAGGTTTGGGACTTTTAGTTCAGATGAAGGTGAACTTGAATTCAACCTCATCCAATGACATTCTATAAAGATCCTAAAAATTCTTTTGGTTAATAGTTTGTGAATTATGATCTCTATATAGTGTTCATGGACTCATGTGACTTCATATGTAGATTCAATTCAAGTTTATTTCTATTACTTTTTTTTTTTTTTTTTTTTTTTACAGTGAACAAAAGGAGCTTTACAGAATGTAAGGATTATAGAATAAAAATCGAAATAATTGAACTGTGTATTTATCGCCCGAGGCAACTGTGTCAAGGAAAACTCCTTTAGAGAGGGTACGAGGAAGAAACGATCGATTCTAAAAAAAGGAGTTACCGTAGAGAAAAGTGCACTGGACATAGCTTGTCAACAACCGGATATCAATCAACATCCTCCTGTTTTTTTTTTTTTTTTGTGCTCCATAATATTTTGTAGTGAATCCTTTGTTATTTTGAATCCTGGCAGATGAGCTACTGTAACACATGCAGCTTAAGTTCGTTAAAAGTGACACGGACAATTAATGAAAAACTCTGAGTCATTCTGAGTCATCAAAGTGAGTCACGGCTAACTCCGATCAGCTCATTTTAGCTTGCAACGACGTCAATCCACTGGCACATCATGACCAGGCACTATAGTTTTATACACACCGGTTTAACCTCTCTAGCTCAGTTTTTTTTTTTTGTCTGTTCTCTCCACAATGTGTTGACACCCATAACTCTTCTGTGTTGATTCATACTGTGCCATTTCTAGTTCCTCTGAATGATTGCCTTGTATGTTAGAAATGGCCATTTTCAGTGTTTTTTATTTTCTGATTTTCATGACCCTTTCATGTCGCACCTCAGCTGTATTCCTTGGTCTTACCCACTGTGATGAATGAATTTGACCTATATGTTCCACGATCTGAGTTTTCCTACAGCCTGCTTTGCTAATACATTCTCTGGCGTACCAATACATTTGCACAAAATGGAACCCACCCGTTCGAGTTTCACATGCAGTATGAATGTGTGAGGATAAATATGACTCTTATCATGGATAAATGTGATTTGGGATGTACCTTGAGTATTCATGACTGAAGGATGAAATTACCTGCTTCTGCTGTTCCAACTAGTTAACAGAGATTTAAATAGATTTGGGTCTCAGCCGTCTTGTATGGTGTAATAGGGTTAAAAACGCATATTGTACAGTACAATGAAACAGAAACTGATTATCTGTTCATATTAGCATATTAGCTGAGAGCAAACCACGCTAAGCAGTCCCGTAACCATCAAGAAGGTTTTTTTTTTTTGTGTGTGTGTGTGTGTGTGTGTGTGTGTGTGTGTGTGTGAGACAACTGCATTAATAGTACCGATTTAGTTATAAGATGGCTATTTTGTTATCAGGCTACATTAAAATGTCTTGAGGGATTGAATGGGGGAAAAAGAATTGCACATGTTCACTTTACATTGTGCATCAATTTCAAAAGTCTGAGATTTAGATGCGTCCATTTTGCACTTTGCAGTTTGATATATATATTTGAGGTGGTAGTCCAGGGGTAAGGTGTTGGACTCCTCACGGGTTCAAACCCCACCACCACCAAGCTACCAACTAGTGGGCCCTTGAGCAAGGCCTTTAACCCTTAATTGGTCAGTTGTAAGTCGCTCTGGATAAGGGCGTCTGCCAAATGCTGTAAATGTATATGTTTCATAATGTATATGTATATGTATATGTTCCATGGATATTTCCCAGCTAATAAAGAATTCCTGTTTTCCCCACTCAGAAATGCTTAAAGATCCATTATCTGTTAGTCTGACTGTTGTATGATAGTTATGACTTAGCTTTCATAAGTGACTGAATTGGGGAAAACACATGTTCATGTTACTTACTATATCTTTGTAATGCATGAAGTGACTATTATTATATAATTAGTGTCAACAAACAAAATGACTTTACAAGGATCTGGGTATGATAATGGATTTCCCACAAGGAAAGCACAAATGAGAAAGCCACATAGACTAAACTCTAGCCTCAAGCAAAGGTCAAATAAATTGAAACTAAGCAAAAGAATATATTCATGAGGGCAATTCCAGTGATACCAATGTGACACATTGACTTGCAAAGTGTCTCGCTGCCTCCACAGCGTGAGCAAGATAGTTTGAATACCTGATCGTGTGAAATATCTGGGGGGGGAAAGAGACCATTGTTTTAAAGGATGATTTATTTATATATTTGCACTCATAGACATGCTTCTGTATATATATATATATATATATATATATATATATCATATATATATATATATATATCTATATATATCTATATATATATATATATATATATATATATATATATATATATATAGATATATATATATATATATATGTATTATATAGTGTGTGTGTGTGTGTGTGTGTGTGTGTGTTTCATATCTTCGAACAAATTTAAATACTAATCAAAGATAATGAGTGAACACAAAATGCAGTTTTTAAATGAAGATTTTTATAACTAAGGGCTAAATCCAAAACTACATGGCCCTGTGTGAAAATGTTTGGCACCCCCCCCCCATCCGCCCATTAAATCATAACTGTGGTTTATCACTCCTGAGTTCAATTTCTATAGCCACATGCAGGTCTGATTACAGCCACACCTGTTTGCAATCAAGAAATCATGTAAATAGGACCTGCCTGACAAAGTGAAGTAGACCAAATACTTTATAAAGCCATTTCTAAAGCTTTGGGACACCAAGGAACCAAAGCGAGAGCCATTATCCACAAATGGCAAAAATATGGAACAGTGGAGAAGCTTCCGAGAAGGGCCCTGCTGACCAAAATTACCCCAAGGGCACAACGACGACTTGTCTTAGAGGTAAAAAAAAAAAAGGCCCCACATCATCATCCAAGGAACTGCAGGCCTCACTTAAGGTCAAGTGTTCAATGTTCCGCCATAAGAAAGAGATAAGAAAGGGAAAAAATAGTCTTTTTAAATTAAATTAAATTTCTGAGCAAAAAGAACAAAGGTCCCGAAGACCATCCAATTGCAGAAAAAGAACATCATGCACACAGTAAAATATAGTGGTGGTAGTGTCATGGTCTAAGGCTGTTTCGCTGCTTCAGGACCTGGAACGACTTTTTGAGATGATGAATCGAACCATGAATTCTGCTGTCTACCAAAAAAATCCTGAAGGAGAAATGTCCGGCCATTTTTTTTGTGACCTCAAGCTGAAGCGAACTTGGGTTCTGCAGCAGGAAACGATCCAAAACACACCAGCATGTCCACTTTTGAATAGCTGAAGAAAAACAAAATGGAGACTCTGGAGTAGCCTAGTCAAAGTCCTGACCTGAATATTATTTGAGATGTTGTGTCATGACCTTTAAAAAGATGGTTCATGCTTGAAAACCGTTCAGTGTGGCTGAATTACAACAATTGAGCAAAGATGAGTGGATCAAAATTCCTCCACAGTGCTGTAAAACACTCATTGCAAGTTGTTGCTGTTAAGGGTGGCCCAACCAATTATTAGGTTTAGGGGGGCAAACACTTTCTCACAGGGCCATGTACTGTTGGGTTTTGTTTTCCCTTAATAATAAAAATCTTCATTTAAAAACTGTGTTGGATGGATGGATGGATTCTTTTGAAGCTGGAAAATCCTGAAAACTCCATAAATCAATGGATTAAACGAATGAAGGATGGAAAGAAAATGTGTGTGTGTGTGTGTGTGTTGTGTGTGTGTGTGTGTGTGTGTGTATATATATATATATATATATATATATATATATATATATATATATATATATATATGATATATATATATGCCGAACGGAAACATATATCGGAAATAAGGTGACATTTAAGTGAACAACGATGCGGCTGTGTAATCAATTCTGTAGTAAGATAAGTGGCTAATCACTTAAACAGGTTGTTTATTACCACAGAAGGGGCACCAGCTGTACCTGAACAAAGGCTTCATTTTTTTAATACTAGGAAATTGAGGCATCTCTGGATGTTGGATGAAGTGGTTATGATCTCTGTAAAAGCCTCTACACCAGATGTACCATCCATCAAGCTCTTATCAAACGTAAGAGCTTCCTGGCTAATGCACTTAGAGCAGCTAACGGATTCTGTAGCTAATCCGAACTGCTGTAGCTACTAGGTAAAAAGCAAAAAAAAAAAAAATCAATAAAAAAATTTGGGTTAAGCAAATAACACGTTGCTGTAAAGCTGGAGTTGTATACATAGATAGAACTTTTTCATTACATAGTACCCGTACACAGCAACCAAATGCGGTTTTAGCATCTAACAAAAGTGCAAATAGTAGAAATGTGTGAATAGACATGAGTGTATATCTACAGTGGGTGATATAAATAAAAAAATTAATGTATATACGTATATGTGTGTGTATATGTGTGTGTGTGTGTAGTGTATATATATATATATATATATATATATATATATAGATAGATAGATAGATAGATAGATAGATATAGATAGATATAGATAGATATGAGCTCTGAGCTGAACCACATTTGCAAAAACAGCCAAAATTTTGTGAAACATCTTCCCAGAGCAAATTGGGACTTGATTTGAAATAGCACACCCAATGTTTATGAGCAGGTGTCCAAAAACTTTTGTCAATGTACTTTTTGTAGTGCCTACTGGCACTGTTTTCATAGAGCGCTAAACTCTTTTATGCACTTACATTTCCACCAATTCGGGTAAGTTTTCAATATTATATATATATATATATATATATATATATATATATATATATATATATATATATATATATATATATATATACCCGAAAACGTTTGATTTCGCACTTTGTCTTGCATGAAAACATTTGTCATTATTCAGTGGGTCATTTCATTTCCCTCGCCTCCTATCCGCATCGGGGTTCGGGCTAGGTGTGTGCTGTAGGCCAATCACTCAGAGTGACAGATGTGTTTGCATGTTGCCCGTAATGCCGAGCACTAATCTCCCAGTCTGCCGTGGCGTTACTCCCTGCTGTTCCACACGGCAGTGACAAACCGTGCACAGCCCTTCCCTGGGAATATCTTAAAGAGCTCCTGTGTAGAAGCTGTCATGAACCAGGTCACCCAATGAGTTACCGACAGAGAGGGGAAATTATCGCCTATTTTGGTTTCCGCGAGTTGCTGTAAATCAGCGTGTGAATCGCTGTGCTCGCGTGCAGCCGGGTGATTTGGTGCGGGTCTTCAGACGCGGTTCGATTTTGCCGCATGGTTTTCATGGATGGAACTTTCTTGGATTTTGCGATTGAGGAGAGAGGGAAGAAAAGCCCTCGTCATTAAATCGACTTCAAAATTGACTAAACTTCTCTTTTGTTCGGTGACAAAAATGAGAAGTTGGAGCAAAGAACAGGGTGTCTAATAGAATGCACACTTCAAGAACATCACCGGAAGTCAAGAGGAGATCAGGAACCTTTCAGCAACTTGTGCACGATCTCACTTCCACACCCACCCCGTGCGCCAGACTTTGGGTCCTGCAGACTTCTTCATGAAGATGAAGCTCAAAGGTCAAATGCTTGACACGAAAAGACTCCTCGCGCACATTCCAGGAGAAAGCTGTGAGCGCTGACTTGCTGTGCAAAGGGAATATTTCCTAGGTGGTGGTGGTGGTGCGAGGTAAATATAGTGCTTTCTTGTAAACAGAGTTAGTCTCAAAATCGAACCGACTTTTAACAAAATAGACGAAAAAGTAATAATAAACCATCCGACAAAATACATTTAAACCAAGAAGGGTGAGGATTTTCCTTCCCCACTAGCTTTCATTAGAGATCCGTATTCTTTTATGCAGGTTTCTAAGCACTTTATCTCTGTAAAGCTGCTTCGAAACAACATCCATTGTTAAGGTTCAATTGGGTTTTTATTTATAAACTGCTTTTAACAATAAACATTCTCAAAGCAGCTTTACAGAGAGAAAGCTGTAGTAAATGTTTCCCCCCCCCTTATAATTTTTCCTGTGTTGAAGAAAAGAAAAACCTTGAGAAAGAATCCATTCATTTATAAACGTATCAGTGGATCTGAGCCATTGTAGTAAAATTGAATCGTTCCTACACATCCTTGCTCGTAATACATTTTTTTGAAGTAACTAAAGAATTTCACCCCCTCCTTGAGTCGGTTTCTTTTTTTTTTGAAAAGAAAAAAAAAAAGAAACACAATCTTCGAAGGTTACAAAAAGCGTAAATAACAGAGAAATTCACATTAAGTAAATTGTAAACTCGCTTGTTATTGGTAGGATTAATCGCTTAATGTGAGAATTGACCGTCTTGATATCGAAAGCATCGATACGTTCTAATCGATCGGCTCGAGTCTACAGTTCAGCAGCCGCCTCATTATTCAGCTTGTTATCCACCCCGGTCTAGCTAATATATTGATCCCAGACATACCCCCCCCCCCCACCTTTCTTTCTTTTTTTTATTTTATTTTAAACACCAGCGAGTGAACGTTAATATTTAATTTCCTGAATTTAGCTCCGGAGTGGCAAAATGTACCCTGCTACCGTGCAGATCTAAGAACATTATTAATTCATAGATTTCATCTTAGAGCAGCGTCTTGGACTCTCGGTGCTGGAATATAGCTTGGGTCTCCTCCGTGGCCAGATACGTTATGTGGACAAAAGTATTGGGACGCCCAAGTCTTCCTTTCGTATGTAGTTCTCATCTAAACCGTTACCACAAACAAGGAGGCGCAGAATTTTTCAAGACGTACTTTTGTGTTCACTTGAACTTGGAAAGTTCAGCATGGTCATGCTTATGTGCACAAAATGACCTGCATGAAGGAAAGGAAGATGTTGGGTGGCCTCAGCTTTGAACTCTATTAAAAACCTTTGGAATGAATGAATGAATGAGAATATTGGCATCCTAACATCAGTACCTGACTTGACTTTACAATGGTTGAATGAGGAGTGTGTGTGTGTGTGGGTGGGTCGGTGGGGGGGGGGGGGGGGGGGGGGGGGGGGGTATAAGAACAAAGAGGATGGTGGAATGTGATGCCCACAAACCTTCGGAAAGATCAGGAATATGAAAGGAACCTGGGAGTGAAATCAGATCTCAGAGCGTACCGGCAATAGAGATCTGGATCAACAGCATTTAGTGTTGTATCTGGGATGAACCGCCGCCTTTGCCTGGTTATTTTAAATCTGTCCTATTTAATTTGTCGTACGCCGCACAATCAATCTAGCAAGGCGAAATCTCGGGCCAGATGTATGGTAGGAAATTCAATGAGAGCTGACGGGATTATCGAAGTCCACATCAGTCTCTCGTATTGATCGCGAAGCAGAAGCATGACGTTGCACATTGTGGTGGTTTTGTATTCTCTCTGCCTCTTCATGCTTTTTTTTTCCACCCTCTGTCTGCCCACCTTCTATCTTTTGCCCTCCCTCCTGCTCCACTCCCCCCCCCCCCCCCCCCCCCCCCCCCCCTTCCACTATTTTCTACACAAGCTACACTGAGCTGAATTAATGATGCTGCAAAAGAACATTTCGTTTTGGTCCTAATGATCTCTTTCCCTTCCTTTTTTTTTTCTTTTTTTTTTTTTTAGCCAGCTGTGCAGTGATGCAGAGACTTGGCTCTGCGTCTGTCCCGCGCTCTTCTCAGGCAAGCTGTGTCAGTTCGGTACCTGTGCGCGCAACCCGTGTGCCTACGGCGCCACCTGCGTCCCCAAAGGCCCTTTGGAGGCAGTGTGCCTTTGCCCCTATGGAAAGCAAGGTCTCCTGTGTGACCAAGGTAGGTTCTAAATCAGCTGTCTGGCTTCAAGCACCCTTTTTTTTTTTTTTTTTATTTTTAAGCCGCTTCTTTCGGTCGAGATTTTTACCATCCATTCCTTCACACTTTTATTCATTGAAGATTCCTGGTGTATGAGATCTCTCTGTGGAATCTTCTGAAAACGCCCCAACTGTGGGGAAACTGGTGTTTTGTGGGCGGGGCCCATCTGACGAACACAAGGTCTGCAGTGGAAATGCACAACTTCACACACTGTCTATTATCACACTATCACTCTCAGTCATGATAGAAACGACATGGTACAGACTAAGCTCTGTTCCCTTGGACAG
The DNA here is from genome assembly GCA_030449085.1 of Kryptopterus vitreolus. Taxonomy (NCBI): domain Eukaryota; kingdom Metazoa; phylum Chordata; class Actinopteri; order Siluriformes; family Siluridae; genus Kryptopterus; species Kryptopterus vitreolus. The sequence continues at coordinate 23,290,336 of JACRUU010000019.1, forward strand.
CGATAAATCGCTCCCTCAAACAAATCCATGATGAAATTGTCGTAAATGGTGAAATTGCAGATGTGGTAACATCTGGTGGTCAGGATAGCACCACATCAGAGTTTTGTTAGTGCATTGTACAGGGAACGCAGTAATGAAATGTAGTTTAGCATCAAGCATGAAGTAACAGTTGGTGAGTGCAGATAAATATATGCATTTGTGTTGCGCTGCTGCTACTATTGTTGATTAATAAAAACGAGACAAAAATCATTTCCAAAATAAATCTCCTTGCAACTTGGTCTTGGTAAGATGGTCTCGGTTATCAGGGAGGGAGGGGGTAGGTTAGTGGTTAAGGCATTGGCCATCTGGACCAACACTGCCAAGCTGCCACTAGTGAGAAAGGCCCTTAACCCTCAACTCCTCAGTTATAAGTCGCTCTGGGTAAGGGAGTCTGCTAAATATCAGCCATAATAAATATCATACATGTATCAGCCAGTGTTACACGGTTCGTTTTCCCCTCATTTTTTCAACAATCAATCTCGCAATTACTTGTTGTTACACGGATTTCTGTTCGGCAAATGTTTACACTGTGTAGAGTACGTGTAAAGGTAACATACTGGTCGATTCCCGTTGGCTGATTATGTCCCGATGTAAGAGCAGACACCAGAGCACATAATACTCCCCGCATTAATAGGACAATATTGCCCAGGCTCCTCTCAATCTATTAGATCAAGATGGAGCAGCTCTTATTTTGCTATAACTTAATTGGGTAGCAAGATTTAAAAGACGCTTTGGCACGGCTCGCCTAGCCGCCATGCCAGACACCTCTCTCCATTAGACAGTGTAATGCCTATGCCAGCTGGAGCGCAGTAATCTCGTTGTGTTACATGGAGTGTGGGTGACATTTCAATTTAAAGCGCGGTACCATCAGTTAACATCAAAGTCCATATCGATCAGTAGCCGAGGCTGCTGTAGCTCTCATTGGTCCTTATGCTCACTTTGTTTTGCACTCGCTCCATATTGGTTTACAGAGACACAACTGGACACGGTCCAGAAATTTAAGTTACCTGCTTTTTTTGGTGGGGGGTATTTTAATGACTTTATTTTCTGATCTTACTCCCTGTTGCCACTGAATATTACAGGAATCTGTTATTACAAATGAATAAATAATATAAAGTAATGAAAAACCGAGTTCCATGCAGGTTTTTTTTCTTCATTTCAGATTTACAATGATATAAAATAGATAGATAGTATTTTGAATTCTGGTTTATATTTTCCTTCCCCCCCCCCCCTTTCAAAATTACTCACAGTTTCACTGTACTAAAGGAAACCAAAGTGTTACACCCGAATATTCAAAAAAGAGTACTTTATTCATCTCCAAGTGGAAATTTGTCATTTTAGTTGACGAACCCTGTTCTAGAGGCAGCAGCACCATGGATGATTGTATTCAGTTTTATTGTGAGCAGGGAGTCCATGTTTGCTATATTAGTAGCGATGTAATAGAGATAGCAGTCGACAACGCCCAAATTACCCGCCGCTATCCACCAGAAGCATTTACAAGGCGAGATTTTCTCGCAATTCAATTAAAAAAAATAAAACAGGTTTTTATATAGAGATCATGAGAGAATTAAATCGTGCTAACGAGTAAACAACTTTTATTATGGTGAGAATATTATGTCGAGATCATGAGAAAATGAAGTCATCATAATGAGAAAGCAACTTTTGTTATGGCCAGATTACAAGAAAACACTTTTTATGTCATGTTGAGAAATTGAAGTCGTGATCACAAGAAAAGAAGAAAGAAAAGAAAAATATACTAATACACAGCCTCGTACACAGTAGGACTTCCATATATACAAGATATGGCACAGGTAATATTATTACACTACAAAAAAAAAGGGGGGGGGGCGAGCTGGTACGAATTAAATAATTTACAGACTTTTGTTTTTGTTTAGAATAAATGTACAAAAACATATAACAGGATAAAATATATAACTATAGATATAAAAATGTATAGTCAGTTGTGATTGTGTGTGTATAAATTTGTATTCCTGTAATAGTTATGTACGATGTAGTAATTCGGTGGGCAAAAACAATGAAGGTTGGGTAAAAATATATATATATATATATATATATATATATATATATATATATATATATATATATATATATATATATGATATGCTGATATGCAAATGAGCTAGGCCAATACCATTATTCCCTAACTACAACTGCCATCCATGACCAGGAGTCAGTGAGCTGTCATCTTTTAAATGAAATGTCTCCTAAGAATTACACAATTACACTGGTTTTAAGAACGGCACAATGTCCTGAATCTATTTCCTCCTGTACTATAGCCATACAGTATTAGGTTATTGAATGTTACATTGTGCTTTTCAACCATTGTTAGTTACTGTTACCGCATCATAACATTATGGTTCTTTTAGGTATTAGGGTTCTATTAAGCGAGTTGGTTCCTATGACAAAGCACCTTTGATTGAATACAAAACGAAAAAAAACGGTTTTGTCATTTAACTTTGTCCTGAAGTCTTTCACATATTAAAAAAGCCCTCTTTATTAAATTAATGTCTCATTACAGAAACCAAAATCACCAGATTAATCTTTTTTTTTTCCTCCATTGTTTCATTTAACACTTTTTTTCCAGTCTGTTCATTACTGGATTAGGTGCCGGTCTGTAAATGAGGTGTTACTATAGAGTTAATACCATAAAACAAGTGTATTTTAATGCAAAATTAAATTACAATTGGGATGTATAGCGTGAAGTAGAGTGAGGAGTTTGCATGTTCTCCCCGTGCCTCAGGGGGTTTTTCTCCCTAGTGTATGAACGTGAGTGAATGTGAGTGTTGTGTGTGTGTGTGTGTGTGTGTGTGTGTGTGTCTGCGTGTGCTCCCTGCAGTGGGTTGGCATTCCATCCAGGGTGTATCCTGCCTTAATGCCCATAGACGGATAAAGCGGTAGAAGATGAAAGAATGTATAGCCGGAAGTCATGCTGAGAGACAGAATGAAACAATTTTAAAATATTAATGCTTTTTATAGGATGTTTAACATTAGTGTGTATAGAAACCAGTTTTATTTGTTAATCAGTTGGACTCTAAATGCAAGTCCAAAATTTCAGTACCCCTGGATGGAAGAAGTGCGAGACTGGATTCGGACTGTTCAGAACAACGTGTTGCATAAAGAGTTCTACATTTCAGTACCTATTACGAAACCCCTTAACAATGATCAAACTGTAATAAATGGACTTTCGGTTTTGAGGATAAGGAGTTCTATATGCCGCCTCGGGGAGCTTTCATTGCCATGCTCGCCACTGGTTCACTCATTATTAATGAGCTTACAGTTAAAAGAAATAAACTTGTAGGCACTAAACTTTTACATTCATGTCATTTAATCCATTTTTATTTAGAGAGCGAACAACAGCGAATGTCCATTCATTCGTCATTGTTAAGGTGTGCAGTGATCGCTGATTAAATGTGGTCCTGAGCTATTGTACTTCGAGTGTTGACATTAAGTTCAGTCCAAATCCATCCCCAAAGCTGCCATGTTGCTCCGTAATCTCAAGGATCTCCGGGCCATCAATGCGAAACCCTCTCCAGCTGGCTTCCAATCGAAGATAACCCCAACCAGGCAGATACAATGCGAGGAAAGGGGACAGGAACACTGGCCGCTGGTACCAGGAGCGTAGTGTAACTTTTCATTGACTTTATAAAAGTAAAGTAACTGATTACATTTGTCCACTAGGTGGCATTTACGAAAAAAAAAGGGGGGGTGGTTGTATTGTTTAACATTTAATTACACATTTTTCTCAGTAACTGTAACAAACTACTGTTACTTTTATTTTGTAATTAAATTGCGTAATGCCGTTACATGTAACTAGTTACTCCCCAACACTTTAAAACCGTTTTATCTCTGAAAAGCTGCGTCCGTCGTTAAAAGTGCTCTACAAATAAAACGTAATCGAATATGTAAATGTGTGTAATGAGAGCAAACAGGAGTTTCATAACCAGCTCCAAATCTGGATCACCTAATTCTGTTTATATCGGTAATTTGATTACAGACTATACAAACAAATCCATTGGGAGTTTTCCAGCCATGTGTGGGTCTTCAGCAAATTACCACATAGTTATTTCCCTTCACCCGAACTAGCAGAGACGAGCCTATTCCAGCTCCATGAAGATCTGCTTCAGATGGACTGAAGTGGAAATCCTTGTGTGGCTTCATATTGATCTCTGACCTCAACACCTTCGGGTTGACTCACCATACAAGACATTACTGACTTCCTAGTGGCCGAACGAGCATAAATCTCCACCAAATCTACAGGACCATCTTTCCAGAAAGATTGGAGGTTATCATAACAGCAAATGGAAAGGGACGTTCACAATGCACATATGAATCTTACGGTCAGGTGGCCACAATAACAATTGTTCATTCAGTGCAGCTCCGCTCGAAAAAATCATTGGAGAGTATGTTAGGACACATCACCAAGGGCAGGCGCTATTTGTTAACACTATGATTGCTAGCTATAAAGGTCATCTTTACAGCCATCATTAGGGCTTCATACCTTCTCGCTCCTGTGGCTCCTGTCCGTCTGACCTTTTAATAAACTTGTCCATCCTGTTTAAAGGTCTGCAGCTTGCTAGCTGGGGTAAGTCATGTTTCTAGGTTAAACAAATCCCAAAACCCAGGGATTCACTGGCAGAAAATTCACATTAAAAAGTCAGTTAATCCGACAACACGTGCCAGAAACGGTTCCACGCGCCCAAAGCTTTGCTGGCTAGAATCTATCTGCAATCATGCGACATCTGTCCAGGTTGTCCTCGGGTCAAGCGGGGGGGAAAAAATGAAAAATTCTCCATCACAAACATAATGGGCCTTTTGGACTATTTTATTTTTCCAATTAAATAAAGTGCCAGAGCAAAAAAAAAAAAAAATCTAATTTATTTATTTATTTATTATTAGTAAATCAAGCGGAGTATAGCTGATGATGCTTAAAAAAAACGCACATCTGTTTTTGTCTAGGCACCATGTGGGCTGCTGTACATCTTCCCACACTAAAGAGAGACACCGCTGATACATTAAACAAAAAAAATTATATAAGGATTCTTTCTGAAAGCAGAACAAATGTGGTAGAACTGGCAGAGATACCACCTCTTTTCCTTTTTTTTCCCCCTTTTCTTTTTTCTTTTTTTTTTTTTTTTTTAAACAGGGATCTGGAATAAACTGGTGGTGTGTCGCTCGCTGAGCATGAGCAGAATTTTAATAGGCTCTTACGGCCCAGTCACTTTCACTTGTTACCAGCATGCTTATGAAGAGCAACATAACCGTGCCTGTGGCAATGTAGTGTGGGGTGATCATATGCACTCCTGCAGGAGAACGGCAGGATTTTAGTTTGTTCTTCCGAGCCGTTATTTTTCTTCTCTGTGTATGGTACTGCACTGGTTCACTGTACAGTATTTATACCTCTAATACATTTTTTTTTTCCACTAACTATGAATTTCCTATAGCATTTTAATTTAATTCATTTCAATATTTTGTACGAATAACACCCTATATATGGACGAGTAAGATGAGGAACGAGATGTTCTCAGCCCTGTAACTGACTTTTTAAATATAATTGGATCAACCTATCACTTTTCTTTATATATAGAACATATTTAGCATTTATTCCTGATCACTGTTGCAGAGCAGATTAATGCATCATCTACAGGAAGACTGTGCCAATTAAGAAAAAAATAAAACTGTACATGCCAATGTTGAAAAATAAATAATAAAAAAAACATTTTCCGGTCGAATGTAATGCTTCAGAGGAAACCATGTGACATATAGTTACATTATATTATATGCATCTTATAGTCTAGTATATCTAGTGCATCTTTGGTACACTGTCGCAAGAAAGATGATTTAGCATAACCGCATTTGTCTAGTTAGTAAACGATACTTTAAATCAAGGCCGTGTTCACTTGGTTAATTAAACAGAAAAACCATCAGGCCACGCTTAGTTTGCGTTCCCCCTAAGGCGGTGTGTTTCAAGGCGGTACTTCTGCAGGTTTCATCTGCAACCCTTAGCAGAAAATAAAGCGTTCGTCTTCCAAAACATAGCGAGTTTCATTTTATGGGATTGTTTGAAAGTCACAAAGTTATACTGTGTAGGGTGACTCATAGCCGTGCACAAGCATAAACTGAAGTGTGTCTATTTTATATAACTCGACTTTCCCCTTGTAGCTAATGCTTGTTTCAAACCTATACTGAATTTCCTCCATCTGTTTGCTAAATATATCTAAAAAAAAAAAAAAAAGAAACGGATTCTACCGACTGCTTAATTTGCAATAAATCACACCGTAATTATGCCACGCTTGTCATCCAAGTCATGAGAAAGACGTTCACGTGAAGGCCAACGTTCTTTGCGAGGCCACTCTGTCGCATCGTGACAGTTTTGACGTATTTCTTGTAATTTCCGAACAGTAATGTCTGTATTTTATTTTGGACGGATAGTGAGCCACCCCCCCCACCCCCAAATCATGGTGGTTTCATTGTGAACCCTAATGCCCTTGAGCACATTTTCTAGCCATTTTCAAGCAGCAGCTACAAGGACTTGAGTTTCAAAAAGGACTTGAGTTTTAACTCATTGAACACACTTGTTTGAGCAGAAGCAGGCGCAGATGTGTACGTGAACCAGCAAGGGAGTTACGAGGGTTTTTTTTTTTTGTTCGTTTGTTTGTGCGTTTTTTTTGTTTGTTTTTTTTCCCCACCCACTCCTCCTCCTCCTCCTCTCGGTAGTGTCCTGGGCGATCATTAGATGCTAAAGCAATGAGCTTCTTATCAGTGCAATTTCTAAAAGCATAAATAATTCAGGAAGGAAAACCGAACGCCTGCACGCAGCGACTGTTTTAGGCAGAGTCTCGTGCGTTAGGGGAGGGTGGAGAGGGGGGAGAGGGGTGGAAGGAAAACGCTCGCTGATGGGAGAATTGCAGGCGAATGCAGATAACCTGAAGACACAACACAAACACGCAGCTGTGTCTTCAGACATGAATGAAGTCTCATGACAGCTGGCGTGGGATATGAAATGATTTTTTTTGTGCCTTTTTTTTTTTTGGAGCTGTTTAAGAGGGGATGGAAAAAAACAGGATTATGCCGCATGTATATGCTGTCAAATAAAGGTTGAGAAACATCTGCTGGAGACCAAACACATGCCAAATGCAAGAAGAGGGAAACGTAAATGGAGGGAGAAAAGGAGAGCAATCTTTTAACTAACACCCATTCCTGCGTGGTGTCGAATAAGAAAAACCCAAAGCGCAGGAGTGAAAAAGGCAGTCTATGGATCAAGAGCATCATCTGGTGGATCTTTTCTAGACTGCACTCTGCAGCTAAAACCAATCTATGGCCCATCAATTCATTTAAAAATATATATATATTAAATCTAAGAATTTGTTACTCATCTATTTCAAACATATCTTCCCCTCAGTTCTTAATAGAAATCAAGGCAACTATCTGCAAAAATCCTTCTTGATAGTTTTTCCGGTTCACTTTTATTAAAAGAGCGGCCTCTGGAGGTGGTGAGACCACTGCTTTTAGGATTTACAAGCAAAAATATAAATATTATATTTATTAGTAATTCTATACTTCTATTTAATAATTTAATTAAGGGAGGGGTGGTAGCTCAGAGGTTTAAGGCGCTGGGCTACTGATCGGATAGGTCAGGGTTTCGAAGCCCCACTATCGCCAACCTGCTATTCTTGGGTCCTTGAGTAAGACCCTTAACCATATCATGGCTGACCCCAGTTACTAAAACAAGCTGAGGTATGCAAAGGATGAATTTCAATGTTTTCTAATAAACTATATATATATATATATATATATATATATATATATTATATATATATATTTTTTTTTTTTTTTTTTTTTTTTTTACTTTTTTTTTATCCAGTATTTATTTTAAAAATGATGATTATCAGCAAGTATGATCCGGCCTAAGTGTCAACCACTGGCTATTAATGTAACCTAATTATGTGTGTGTATATATATATATATATATATATATATATATATATATATATATATATATATATATATATATATATATATATATATATACCACACACACAAAGTAAAAGTTTTGTTTTCAACAGAAGTAATAAAAATGCTCTTTTTATTTTGGGCGCAACAAAATAATAAACAAATCTATCACTAGGAGGCATAATAAATATGCTTAACATTATATTTACAATAATACAGCCCTGTGTGGTTTTCAGTTCATTAAAGAAAGGAAAAATGTGGTCCTCACAGGGGGAAAAAAAAGGCTGAGGGGCCCAGTTTTTGCCCTTCTCTTAAAGAAAGCCAGGTTTTAGATTAACTAAGCATTGTACATTGTTTTTGCTCTCTCTCTCTCGCTCTCTCTCTCTCTCTCTCTCTCTCTCTCTCTCTGTGTCTCTCCCTCCACAGCCTTGCGAATTAGCCAGCCCAGATTTAGCGGTCTTGATGAGTTTGGCTTCACGTCCTACATGGCGTACCCACATATTTCCAGCATGCACTACTTCTACGAGTTCCGGCTGAAACTGGAATTTTCCAATAACAGCACTGCCATGAAGAATAACCTTATTCTCTTCTCTGGACAGAAAGGACAAGGTGAGAGTCATCTTGTACATACAAGAAGACACATGGGAAATTAATATCCGCGCATGTTCCGAAACGATTTGTCACGTAGGTAAATCGCCAGGGAATCGCGCCATATATATATATATATAGATATATATATATATATATATATATATATATATATATATATATATATATATATATATATATATATATATATATATATATATATATATATATATAGAAGATTTAAGCTAAAGGATTTTAGCTAAGCTTTCTTTCCTCAAAACTCCTTAATAAGATTCGTTCCTTTCTGCTCCAATGAGCAACACTAATGTTGGCTCTTTTTGTCTGTAATTAAACCGGATCAGTTTCAAAGCCCGAACATAGGTGTCCCTTTGTGCGAGTCCCGCACCGTCCCCAATCTTTCCGGAGGTCAGCCATGCCCAGCCTCTGAGTGACGCGTCACCACCGGCGGGCCGTTTAATCAAAAGGCGGACAGGCGAAGGAGGGAACGCGCGAGGGTCGTGAATCTTCCGTACTCTGGCATCGCTTGCACGGTATTACAGTTTAGGGTGATGCATCAGGGGAGAAAAGCAGGATAAGACAGCTGTATGAATAATGAAGCAATTGTCAGGGGAATGGCATGGTACAGTGGAGGACAGAAATCACAAAAGAGTAAGAGCAAACGAGGGAGAAAGAGAGGACAGAAGCCATTCATCTGATATTTGGCATGTTTGCCGCATAAGTCTCTGCGCAAAGCTTACAGCTCTCACTCCATATCTGTCGAAAAGGAATCAGCGGGGATGACTTCGTCGCCTTGGGAGTGAGGAACAGACGAATCATCTACAAGTTCAACCTCGGCTCAGGTGTGGCTACCGTCGTCAGTGACCCCCTCAACCGCAGGTTCCGGGTACACACAGTGCACTTTGGACGATATCTTAAGGATGGGTGGATGAAGGTGTGGTTACATTTTCCCGGTTGTGTGTCTGTGTGTGTATGTATATGTATATGTATATATACCATATATTATTATATGAGAGGGGACACTTTCAAGTTTACAGGTATAAAATGGGATGCTAGTGAATTGGATCAACATGCAACAGTAAGTCACTAGTGTATACAATTACGGATATGTGCCTCACGTCAACAACGTTTCTTCGTCACTGTACTGTAGGTGTAAAAGTCGCGAAAAGACTTTCAAGCACAATATGGCGAGAGGTCAGTCAGCCAAAGTAAGGTACTTTTAAATAGTGTAAACGTGTCCATGATGTTCAAGCGTACTGTCAAATCTTGCTATGCTGAATCTTTCTAGGCGTTAGTTAAACGCTGAGACGAGTGTATTAATACAGCAGGGGGGGGGGGGGGGGTTGGCGCTGAAAAATAAACACAGCTTCCCCTCTGTGAGCTCTTTTAATTTTAGAAAATTAAAAGAGCTCACTGGTTCTACAAGATTAAAGTTGACTACACACATATTCCATTACAAGCACTGGGAAAGGTTAGACTCATTTAGACTACGTGTTCGGTTTTTAAAGACAAATATCCATGACAAGCACTAAACCCAGCTTTACATGCTTGGTATATGTAGTTGATCATTTACATTTTCATTTACAGGCTTTTTCTTTTCTTTTTTCACGCCGTATACTCAGGTTGATTGGCAACGGAACAAGACGGGGTCGAGTCCTGGTAATCTGTCAGCTTTGACTACATTTAGTCCGCTCTACGTGGGCGGCTACAGCGAACACGTCCCCGAGACGCTGCCTTTAGGCGCCAGGTTCAGTAACAGCTTTCAAGGTAAGATAATTGGCTATAACAACGACGACGTCTTCATTAAACTAACCAGTGTTCCGGTGTGTTTTTGTTGATCGAATCCAGAGTGAGCACGGCGTATCTTGAAGATGTTTTATAGTATCGAACGGTACAGCCGGGTAATGAACCTCATTTCAGTTTCACGAAGCGGCTCAGGGGGCGAATTCAATTAGTAAAAAAAAAAAAAAAAAGAAAAATCTGCATAGGAATCTTGCTAGTGCATACCAACCCAGGCGCTTTAATCGGCCCATTGGAATTGAGCCCTGTGTAAATTCACTGAGGGATTTACCTCTATAGTTTTAGAGCGAAATGAGTGGAATAAGGTTTTAACAGGAAGGCCACTGATGAGAAATAGTTGAATTATATTGGTTCTGACGGTGAAGCAGAAATTGAATATCAGTTTCAGCACTGTACTGGATTTTTGGTTGGTCCAACAAGGTGAAATGAAACAACACTAATAGGCCACTTTAGTAGAAACATCCATGGTATACCTGCTCATTAGGTGTGTAGTGTTACACGGTTGCCAGATAGTCTTTGTTTGAGTGCTTCTTGAAATTTCTCCTGGGAATTCCCCAAACACCTCTGTATAGTGGATAAACCTCCAGTGACCAGCGAGCTGTAATGTCTTATTAATAAGAACGGTTAATAAGTTGGAGGCTAACCAACTGGTCCGATCTGACAGAAAGACTATGGCATCTCTAACAAACATTGTTTACCGCATTGTTTGGGGAAAAAAGAATTAAACAATAAATTGATCTTTGAGGCAGCTCGTCAACAGACGATGATATCAGGTGCCACTGTCAACAACGAATAGGAATCTGAGGCTGCGCTGGGTCCCTGTCTCAGCAACTCTGCCCAGTAAAAATATCAGGTGATAAAAATATTACCTGGTGTGGACTAAAGCTCTTGACTTGTATAATTTAGTGTGTGGTACTGCTGCTTGATGTGGCCGAATGAGCAGGTGTTGCAGATAAATTGGCTAGTAAAACTTTCCGTCCCCTTTAAACCTTAAATAATAAAAGAATGTTGTCGTCCCCCCCCCCCCCCCCCCCCCCCCGCCCCCCCTTGAGTTTTTGAAAAAGGAGATACTGGTGATGATGATGCAGCAATCCCAAGATATACGACTCAACGACAGAAGGCTGACATGTTTATATAATGAACGGTGCAAGAAATAGTTCTTATTCACTTGTTATATTTAGGATCGATTCTTTTTATGACAATAGATCTCGATAAGACCCTGGTATCGATATGTTCGAATTGATCTGCGCAAGTCTACAGATGTGGGAATCTATACCTGATTTCGGGGGGCTTTTTCTTGCCACAGGCTCTCTCATTAGTGACTTATACCTTATTTTATAACCTGAAAATATTAAATTATATATAAAAAATTGAATCCAAAGACATTAGATCTGAATTGCTGTTCATAAATGGTGAATAAACAGTCTTAATAAAGTCATAATAGAATTCAGGGGCATTCCCCTTGACGGCTCCTTTATAGCGAATCCAGTCATTCATTACATCAGGTGAGACACTGCAAAAATACAGAGGGTGAGTCATCATACGACTTTGATTTACATCGTGCCCGAGTTGCAATAAAATCCTCGCCGCCTTTTTTAGGTCCGCTAGCTAACTTGACAGCTTAAAACATTTCCTGTGCACGCGCACGCGCTGCCGATAACAAATCGTAAAAAGTCGACTGCCTTCTCCAGGCGATCCGTTTGTATCAGCTCGTCTGTCTCAAAGTGCTCTCTAATTGTGAGCGCTCGAGGTAAATTTGCAGCTAATGCACTCCATGGGCAGTTATCCGTGAGCCACGGTCCCCTAGGAAATGTCAACAAACACAATGCAAGGCTAATAAAGTGGCGCCAATGTCTTTGGGGCGAAGTCATGTGAGAGGGGTGTGTGTGTGTGTGTATGCGTGTGTATGCGTGGGTCTGCCGCATGCAGCTAATCAGAACATATAATTCCCAGGCTATTAATAGTAGTAAAAGCTTGTTGGTGATACATGCGATGATATACCACCTCTCTTCTTGAGATCCGTCCTGGCCAGCACTAAAACAATCGCTCACTCAAGCAGTTTTTGCTTCTAAGACACATTCACGGTAATGAGTATTTGCATTCGCGGTATTCGCATTTCTTACACACCGAGTTCATTTCGTTTATAATATCCGACTATAGTTATTACTCATAGGCTTGTGTCAAACTGAGATATGATTCTGGCTTTAAACTCAATATTTTTCCCTACGAGAAGGCAGCCTAATGCCTTCCACACATTTGATAAGTTAAGGTGTAAAGAGTACCAGAAAATCGTGCCTGTATAAAAGTATAGATAGCTGCAAATATTGTTTTAAAATTTACCGATTCCAAAATGGCTCTACTATACTGTAAGTCTTTGAGTATCTGATTTCAACAATACGTGAGAATTGTATTTATTTATTTATTTACTAACTTTTATTTTGCATACTTTATTGATCCCTTGAGGGAAATTATTTTCTTTCGCATAATCCACCGTGTTTGGAAGCTGAGGTCAGATATGATACGGCACCCCTGGAGCTCAGAGGTCCCAAGCAAGGTCTCTAACAAACATTGTTTACCACATTGTTTGGGCAAAAACAAACATGATATCGCTTGGCTCGAACCCTGACCTTCCGATCAGCGCCTTAAACCACTGAGCTACACCCCTCATTTGACTTGCAATGTAGTTTTCAACACTTAAGTAAAAAAACAAGTAATTTAATAAAAATACGAATCAAAATCAAGAAAAAAAAGACAAAAATGGTTATTTTTCAAACAGGGATCTTCAATTTGCACTGGATTTATTCACTGGACAAATAAAATGAAAATAAAATAATAATGAAAAGCAAATAGTTTTGGATAAGCAAAACCAAATATTCAGAGCTGACTGATTTGACGCGACAAAAGGTGGTCCTCGAAGGTTTTGGAATTGCACCGGCTGTGCTAGGAAGTCAAAGAGCTTTGCACACAAGGCAACAAAATACAGTTAGCATCAAACCAGAAGTACATTTTCACAGTGCAATAATTAGCATATATAATCTGTATGTAAACAATAAATCATTTGCATATATAACAATATAGAGAGGGAGGTAGTACACCCGAGTGTAAATGATTATAAGTGGTGCATACATGAATAATTGAACGTAACAGTAATCAGAGGAGTTATGTACAGTGAGTGCACTGATTTAGGCGTATGCAATGAGGAAAATATTGTAATGGAAATTATAGAATCATTTGCAAATATAAACTGTCCAGAAAGGATTATATACAACCGAAAGTTTGTATCAACCATACCTGAATGAATTTATTCTTAGATGGAGACCTAAAGCACTATATTTGTATGGCGCTCTGGATAAGGACGTCTAAATGCTGTAAATGTAAATATACCAAGTTCTATACACTGATAATGTGTCAGTCTGTGTATTACATTTACATTTACATTTACATTTACATTTACAATTACGCCCTTACCAAGACTTTCAATTGAGGGTTATACACTGAGCTTGCAGCTTGGTGGGGTTTAACCCGTGATCTTGTCCAGAGTCCAACACCTTCAGTCGTGTGTGTGTGTGTGGTGGTGTGTGTGTGTGTGTGTGTGGTGTGTGTGTGGTGTGTGTGTGTGTGTTGTGTGTGTGTGTGTGTGTGTGTGTGAGTGAGTGAAGTGAGTTAGTGAGTGAGTGAGTGAGTGTGAGTGAGTGAGTGTGTGTGTGTGTGTGTGATCGGATGGAAGAAGAGTTCAGTAAAGGAACAGCTGGGGGGGAGGCTGTTTCAGAAGCTGCTTATCTTGGTACGGAGGCTCCTGTAAGGCAGGAGGGTAAAGAGCCTATAGGCAGGATGAGAGATGATGATTTTGAGTGCTCTGATGAGACGAGTCGCGACAATTATTTTTAATTGCAATAACAAAGCACATTTATTCAAATGCTTGCAAATCACTGCAAATGCTGCATTCTGCCTAAATAAAAGAAAAGTGAATAGTAAATAAGAGAAAAGTTTCTTATGGGTTTCCTTGGCATTAAAACAGATTGAGACGTAAGTCTGATACGGTTGTCAGGAGGTTTCAGATAAGATAAACCTTTATTCGTCCCTCAGTGGGGAAATTACGGTAGCTAAAATAGGTGACCCAAAGAGAATGTTCATTTTAGCCAATGACAAATGATGGATCTTCTAACTACAGATTTCCTTTACATTGTTCATTAATCACGTCACCTCTATTACATCCCATGGCTTGAAATAGTGTTTTGAAATTCACCAATTCCAAAATGACTCGGCTGTACTGTAAGTCTTCGAGTTTCTGATTTGAACAGCACTTGCGAATTTTATTTGATTTATTTATTTTTATTTTACATACTTTATTGAGCCGTTGAGGGAAATTCTTTTCTTCGCATATCCCAGGTTATTTGGAGGCTGGAGTCAGAGTGCAGGGTCAGCCATGATACAGCACCCGTGGAGCTCAGAGGGTTAAGGGACTTGCTCAGGGACCCAAGGGTGACAGCTTGGCAATATCAGGGCTCGAACCCCAACCTTCCGATCAGCGCCTTAAACCACTGAGCAACACCCATCATATAATGTTTATTATAGGAGCTATATAAACATTTTCTTGTGCAGACAGAGACTTATAAATCATTATGGACTATGTTTTTATACTTTTACTCAAGTGTTATTTTTGGGTAATCTTTACCCCTCTTTGGGTCTGTTATAACAATCCATGAGATTTATTAGGGTTGACATGATTGATGAACATCTGTAGTTAAAGATGATTATTGGACGATTATTATATATCATGAATCAATAAATGTCCTGAAAATTGATGCAGCCTTCAATTCCAAAAAAAGTTCGCACATTGTCTTGTGTTAAAAAAAAAAAAAAAAAAAAAACACACTGCAATGATTAGAAAATCTCACAAACTCATATTTCATTTCCAGTAAAACATCAAATGCTTAAACTGAGCAAATGTACAATTTTAAGGAAAAATACTAGAGTCTAAAGACGTTTTTGTTTGCTTTTTTGTTAAATGATATGTTCAATATTAACTGTGGTTTGTCTTCTGTTATCTGAGAAGGGAAGGTTCTCGCTCATAACGCAACATAAGGAATACTGTGAATAATAGCTGATTAGCTAGATTTGCGCTCTCCGACAGCTGGTGACCCGCAATGCTGAATCTGCAGATTATTCAAATTGTTTCTTTAATGCTCACAGTATGTGTTCAGGCTGGGGCGGTTTAAAGCTGACCATAGGCCATTGTGTAGATTTTTTTTTACAACCAAATCCTGCATGAAATTGAGCAATTATGAGGAATGACTCACATATGAATGCCTTAACATTTATAGTAGGACACATACATTCATACCATGTTTTTCTTAAACTGATGCTTTTAACTGGGTTAATCATAGCTGATTATAATTGGATAATTAGAGTGTGTCAAACTTGAAGTGTAGTTCACTTGGTAAAAAGAGTTATATGCATGTATCTAATTATTTTCCCCTTTTGTACATGAGTAAATGCTAATGCCTGATGTTTTTCTTTTGAAAAGGTTGCATTTTTAATGTAGAATTCCGGACCAGATATGATGGCAAGTTCCACACACTGGACACCCTAGAAACTCCACCTATATCCGGACGCAGTGTGGGTCAGTGTGGGGTCTCGCCATGCAGTCTGCTTTCCTGTCTCAATGGTGGCACTTGTATCGACACTGGATCCTCCATATAGTAAGTTACTCAATACACTTCTGTCAAATTGGTGCGTAAAAAAGGTACAATTTCACTTCACTGCCTCGTTTTATTAATATACAGGCTACGTCAAGCTTTCATTTTTTTAACCATTCTAAAGAACATTTCTACAACAGATGGCATGGCCCTCCTCGGGGCTCTGATCTCATTATAATTGAGGCCGTCTGGGAAAAGAGACAGTCAACGTCTGTTATAAAACACCCCGTCAGTTTCTGAGATCCAAGAACAACAAATCGGCTGATTTCCGTCTACAAACCCATTTCCTAAAAGAAGTTAGGAGACTGTTGAATGTAATTAAAAACGGAATGCAATGATTTGCAAATTTCCTAAATCCATATTTTATTCACAAAAGAACATTGTAAATGCAGTGCTGTGCAAGAGTTTTAGGCAGGTGTGAAAAAATGCTGTAAACAAAGAATGCTTTCAGAAATATAAATAATGATGGTTAATTGTTGTCGATTTACAAAATGCAGCGCGAGTGAACAAAAAGAAAAATCTAAACCAAATCAATATTTGCTGTTGCTACCTTTTGAATAACAAGAAGGTACTAGAAGTGATGGCACGAACCCCACAGAGCCGAATCTCAACATCATGGAGTGTGTGTGGGATTCCATGAAGAGACAGAAGGATGTGAGAACGTCTACATCCACAGAAGATCTGTGTTTACTTCTCCAAGATGGAACAACCTACCAGCCGAGTTCCTTCATAAACACTGTGTGTAAGTGTACAGAGAAGAATTACTGCTGTTATGAAGGCGAATTGTGTTCACACCAAATATTGATTTGATTTCCATTTCTCTTTTCTTCATTCACTTCATTTTGTTTATTGATGAAAGAAAATAATTAACACTTCTATTGACAGCATTCTTTGTTTACAGCATTTTTTCGGACCTGCCTACAACTTTTGCACAGTACCGTATATTTAATGTTTAGACCAACAATACATACTAGTTTAAAGGAAAAGTGACTGATGGCTGCAACAGGTCTCGGGGCCTCTGTGTATACCACTGTGTAGCATCACATCATCTGTCCCAATACATCTGGCAACTAAGGAGAGTTGTAATGTAAACCTCATCACCTCCCGTACCGCACCTCGCTGCCTGAGAGCGTCTAGCACTGCTCACCTGCTTCCACCTTCTCTCAGAGGTAAAGATCAGCTCAAGGCTCTTCTCTGTTCTGGCACCGAGGTGGTGGAATGAACTTCCCCTGGATGTCCGAACAACAGAGTCACTGTCTATCTTTAAACGACCACTGAAGACCCAGATCTCTTCCAACAACACCTATCCTAACACTTCTTCCTTCTCACCATCCAGGAATCCATACAAAGAAATGCCTCAACTGTGTCTATGCTTATTTTTTACCTTAATATTGTATTCAATCATACCTGAATGAATTTATTCTTAGATCTAAAGCACTATTTGTACGTCGCTCTGGATAAGGGCGTCTGCTAAATACTGTAAATGTACATGTAATGGATGCAGTATATCTTCACTTTTGAGGGACTCTGCCTATCTAAGATATAGTATTTATACCCAGTCATCTTACTGACGTGTTCTCAGCGAACCGAATTAGTTGAGTGTTAATAAATATTTAATTTTAATAACACTTACTTTTTGGAGACTTTTATTACTTTTTGTGGAATTGAAGGCTGTGTCAATTTTGAGGACATTTATTGATTCAGTTAAACTGTTCACTTCAGAACAATCTTTTTTTTTTTAAATCTCTTTCTATTGATTATTTTGTTTTTCTCCAAATTATTGTGCATGTCTGAGCTGTTTTATTTTTTTATAAGCACATGTTTGCTCAAATGATTGTAGTCAAATCTTTAGTTACCTTTGCCATCCAAACCCTTTTTTTTAAATACATTTCTCTTGACATTCCAGCTGCCAATGCAGGTCTGGATGGAGAGGTGCTCTGTGTTCAGAGAGAGTATCCTCCTATAACTTGGAACACATTCCGCTTCCATCGTGTGCCTGTGGTTCGACACGTGTTGTGCTTCCTGAAGGCTACAGCTGTCAGTGTCCCATGGCACCAGCGGCGACTTCTGCCAATAAGGTTTGGAATTGAAGTACACTGGGGGGGGGGGGATTTTTTGACTATGACGGTTAACTAGTGAGAAACGAGTATTCTTTCCGATCACTACGGAAAGCAGAAGTTATAAAGTTTGTCCTTGTGCAGCAGCAATAACACATGCTTACAGCTATTCAAGCAATTCTCCTTTAATTCGTCAAAACATGCATGTTTTTTTTTGTGTCAGACACAAATTCACTTGCTTAACATTTATGCATCACAGTGAAATCCAGAGACAGGAACATTGTCTGTGAGAGAGGGCTCTGATCCATCACGGAGTTCTATGCCGAGACACGATCACACACTCGTTCACACCTTGGGGCAATTTAGTGTGGCCAATCCACCTATTTTATGAGGTGGAAGGAAACAAAAGAAATCTCCCACAGAGAAAATGGGGAGTAAATGGGAAACACAGACAATAAGCCAGAGCCTAGACCTTATGTAGCAGTGCTACCTGCTGCACCTCCAATGTTTCTTGTTCCCCATTAATGTACTGCAGTCAATCAAGAAGTACAATCATGAATCCCCAAAAAAAAAGAATGCAATATTTTTCAAATCTAATATCATAAATGGAAAATGTATACCAATTTAAGGACATAAATAAGGTAATTTCAGCAACAGGTCTCAAAGAAAATTTAGGACAGGTCCGTGTGTAGCTGTGTAGCATCGCGTATCTTGTAACTGAGGAGTTTAATGAGAGGGATGTTTTTAGGTACCAAGTCTGAGAATTCTAGCTGCTGAACAATTCTGGGTTTGCAAGTTCAAATCCCAGCGCCACCAAGCTGCCAGTAGTGGGCCATTAAGCAAGGCCCTTAACCTGAAACTGCTAAGTTGTAAGCCATATTGTCATGCTCACATATGCACGGCATTTTTTCTTAATAGAGTAAATACATCAACAATATGTCATCAATTTGCTCATTATGATTCCCTCCGAATTTCACCGACTACCTTCAGTGTTAGAAATTTCAAAAATAAATCACAAAATGATCTATTACTGGCATTTCCCCTCACCGACTGTGAGTGATGTCACTTCCCAATACAAATACGCCCAATAATATCGTCCCACCCTTGGTGTGATTGCTTTCAGTCCAAGGCATCTAAATGCAAAAACAAACAATCAAGACATTGTAAATGCAAAAGGAATTGCATTTCCTTTTCAGTTTTAGCAGGCTATACACACACACACACACACACACACACAATGCAGAGAAGGTGAAACGACAAATATGGTGTAATTATTATTGGTATTCAAATATAACATGGGTAATGTATATATTTTCATATATATATATATATATATATATATATATATATATAAATGTTCAAAAAAACAAGCACATCTTAATCTATTAATATTTAATTTAGTATTTTTAATCTAATTGATCACTGTGAAGAATAGCAGAACCAAGTTAGTAAATTAACCCACATTACTCCCAAAGTGCACTCACCAGGTCTGTTAGCGTGCTTTGGGAAAGAAAAGGAACGCTCTCTGTGGAGTAGCCCTACCTGTTCTTCAGGACATTACAACACCAGGGCTCTCAACAGAGCCCGCAACATTATAAAGGACAAGGACAAATTACACCGCAACACAGTTTATTCACACTTCTGCCATATGGAAGACGATACACAAGTGTGGAGTCACAGTTAAAAAGACTTGCAAATAGTTTTTATCTACAAGCCATTAGACTTCTGAATAGCAGCACCATAAAACTGCTTAAATTCCTGAATCCCCTTTTATCTACTGTGGTTTTTTTTTGTATGTCTTGTATTTCTCATGTGGTCAGAGAGTCAAAGAAAAGAATTTCATTGAATATGTTGGTGTTTTTACCGTGCACATGACCGTTTATCTAATTACCTCTACCTCACTTCCACTGATATATACAGGGGAGTGATTCTTAAAGTTAGATTTCCGAAAGTCCCTAAAGCTCAGATCTCGTCTCCATAGGCCAATTCATCATTGTTAGCACAAACCTAGTCCATCAGTTCTCCCGTTGATATAAATGGGTGCTTGTGGCACACTTCTCCCTCCTGAAGTCCACTATGAGCTCCTTGGTCTTATTTGAGGGTATTGCCAGCGCACCATGCAGCTAAATGGCCAACCTCTTCTCAGACTCATTGTATAATGAACCTGTTGTTTGACACCGTGGTGTCAAAACTTGATAGCTACAAACTTGATAGTGTTGTAACCATGTACAGGCTTGCAGTCACATACGAAGAAAGAGTAGAGGAAGGGACTCAGCACAAAGCCTTGTGGTAATCCAGTTCCAAGGACGAGGGTGGACGAATATTGGTGATCTGAGGGGCCGTTTGCATAGTGATGCGTTGATGTCCAGGTTTGCAGTGTTGGTGATTAAATTGGAAGGGATGACTGGGAAATCCAGGACAAGCAAGAGTGGGGTTTGGTTGCATGCTTGTTACTCATCGCTCTATTTTTCCGTCATGTTACTCCGTGCGCACTGTAGTGGATGTGCAATTATACTTTATTCCAGTAAGGCAAAAAAGCATATTCCCCAGGGTCACACGCGCCCCCTCTGGCATCGGGCCGTGCCCTGCACTGATTTGTCGTGTGATTGTTCAGATGTAGCCCTTTTTGTAATCTTTAATATTTTCAACTGTGTATTTAATTACACATCTCATTAAATGTAACAAATTACTGTTACATTTATTTTGTAATTAAATTATGTTACAATGTCACATGTAACTAGTTACTCCCCAACACTGTCTGTTAGCTGCATTTTTTTCCCCCGGTTTTCAATTTGGCTCTCCGCTTTTCTATTTTCAGACTCTTTCATTCTTTTATTAGAGTTCAGGTCAAGAAGCTTTTATTGTCACCGCTGACGCAGTGCACAGAGAAATGAGACACAATTTCTTCAGAACTCTGGTGCTAAATAAAACAGAGCTGCATAAGAGTACACAGAGCTATGGACTAAAGTAAATTGTAATATCCACCTGAAGTGCATCGTGTGCAACCTGGTGAAATAGTGCAAGACAAAAAAGAGTGCTGACAAACAATGCAAGACATTGTGGTACATAAACACGAAACACATCATGCAGAGCAGTCAACCTAATGTATAATGTTATACAGTGTTATAATGTTATGTTATAGAATGTTATACAATGTTCAAAAGAGTGTGTTAAACACAATTATGTGCAAAGACAGTGAGCTCCGATAATTTTTTTTGTAGACTGTTTGTGATTATAAAATAATATGGATGTGAGTATTGAGTGTGTGTTTAAGTTCAGGATATAACAGTTCAGTAACATATAGTTGAGTGTGTAGGGAGGTGGTTACGGTGTTGGACTCTGGACCGGAAGATCATGGGTTCAAACCCCACCACCACCAAGCTGCCACTAATGGGCCCTTGAGCAAGGCCCTTAACCCTCAATTACTCAGTTGTAAGTCGCTCTGGATAAGGGCGTTTGTCAAATGCCGTAAATATAAATGTGTGTGTGTGTGTGTGTGTGCTATTATTGTTTGTGATTGCCTGGATGCCCAGCCACATGTGCTTGATGTCTCCGCTGTCCTAGAAGTAACTGTGGATTCTGTTAGTGTGTTCCTCTCACAGTTTGGCCCTTGCTATTCTTAAGGCTTTCTGGTCCTTAAGGTGGAGTTTCTATATGTGTACTCCTCCAAGTTAGTGGACTCAGTGTTGTTTGCAGCCTCCCGAAAGAGTCCCGAAGAGCAGAGGTGGCTCTTGCTGGGCAGATTTTCATCTGTTTGAGATTTGGTCTGATTGCTGGAATTAGCATAAAGGAAATGTGGTGCGAGTATCTGAGCTGTGGACAGGGCTCCGCGCAGTATGTGCCAGGGATGTTGGTGTAAACAAGATCATTTTCCCCGGTCATTATGGAGCACTGATTTGAGTTTGGGCATGGTTAAAACTGAAAAATGGTCTGTCGGGGTGAGCATATTCTGCAGGTCTCTAAAAGACATATAGTGCGCCTCCTTTTGTAATGTACGCATTGGTGATTTCCCTGGGTATATTAAATAAACAGTATTGCTGTGAAACATGGTTAGCTTGTCTAGCCTTAGTTTGCCGTTTAAGAATTGTTGCTAATCCATAAGTCTTTAAAAACATAGCATTCTCTATCATTCCGCCGAGTGGTTCTCTGGAGTCGGTTATAATTCAGTCGACTGTCCAGGGAGCAGATATTTGAATGTAGAATGGATGAGCGCCGGCTGGCTAGGGTTAGACTTTAGTCTCGCTTGGACCCAATGTCACACTTTGGCTAGCTTAATTAATCTTAACGTTAATGTTGTTGAGAATCTTGAGCCAGGCTAATTTGCTCTTCCAAGTGTTCTCCACGGGTGCTTGTACTAATTTCTTGAAGTAGGTTTTGGTTGTCATCAGCGTTTTTTATTTTCTTGGTCTTTATTGTTTCTCTGGTTTCTCATCCATCACTCTGTCGAAACCTTTTTGAAGGATGTTGGTAGTATTTCTGTTAGTAGTGTAGTTCATAATATTTGTGTTGGTAGTGTGGGTCTAGGTAATCCTGGTCTTGATAGTATTTCTATTGGTAGTATTTTTGTTGGTAATGTTGATGCATTCGTATTGTAGGTTTTGATAGTGTAGATGTTATTGTTTGTGCTAGTGGTAATAGTATTGAAGGGGTTTGTGTGGGTTTTTTAATAGTGTAGGTGTTGGTGCTTCTCTTTTAATATTTTTGTTGGTAATAACAGTGCGGTGAAATTCTTTCTTCGCAAATCCCAGCTTGTTTGGAAGTTGTGGTCAGAGTGCAGTGTCAGGGTGCCCTTGCTATGGCGTTACTGGAGCAAAGAGGACTTACTCAATCACCTAAGAGTGGCAGCTTGATGATACCGGGCTCGAACCCCTGACCTTCTAATCAGTAGCCCAGCGCCTTAACCACGGAGCTACCCCTTTCCCCAATATAGATTTGGGTAGTATAGATGTTGAAGAAGAATAGTTTTGTCACATGTATAGTTGCTATAGCTATATATATAGTTGAAATGACAATAAAAACCTTTTGAATTGACTACAGTACCCTGGACAAAAATAGTGTCTAGGTACTATTAATTTTTTGATAGTATTTGTTTTGGTGGTTTATTGTGTTGGTGTTATAGGTGTTGGTATTGGTAGTATTGTTGCTTCTGTGGTTGTCTGTAGTGTTTGTGTATGGGTTGACAGTATAGGTAGTAATTTTTGTAGTGTGGGTTTTAGTGCCCTAGCTGGTAGTATTTGTGCCGCTTACGATGTCAGCAGTATTTTATTTTGTGGTGTTGGTGGTGTTTGTGTTGTCTATTGGTTTTGGTTGTATTTTTGTTGGTGTTGGTATATGAGTGTTTGTAGTATTGGTGTCAGTATTGGCAGGGTGGGTATTGATAGTATGCATTGCTAGTGTTTGATGGAAATGTAGATGGTAGATTGGGTTTTGGGTCTTGGTAGTATTTGTGTTGGTACCGAAGTAATTTGATGTGGCGTTGGTTATGGTAATTTGTTGTGGTAGTGTAACACTTGATCATATTTCTGTAGCTAGCTGTTGGTGGTGTTTTGTTGATGAAGTGGTGTTAGTAGTTGTGTTGGTAGTGTAGGTGTTTGGTATAATTTATCGTTGTGTTGGTATGCGTGGTGTTGGTGTTGCTAGTATGTGTTGGCACAGCTCTCAACTCATAAATAGAATATTCATGATGTCTCCTTGTTCACAGCGTTTATAGTGTACAGAGGCCTGTTGAATAAAATCTAATTGTGTTAATTGAAATATAAGATATAAGTAAGATGTTTCCTGCCCTGGGTGAGGAGGAAACGTCTTACTGAATTTCTATTAACACAATTAGAACGCCAGAGGTTTGATTTTATTAATTTATACAACATGGTATGTGACATTTAAAGTTGTTTATATAATCATGTTACAAATTGTAAATGATTGTACATTTCTTTTACAGAGAAAGAGACGTTCTCAGTATCCCAAGATCGTGAAGTTGGAGCTGGAAACTGGTGGATAAAGACATTTTCTTATCTAATCACCACTATTGGATTTGGTTTTGTCAAATGAACTGAATGATATTGGACACCAGTGAGTGTGAACACAAGAGTTACTGTATTAGGTGAAATATTTTAATGGTTGCTGGTAGTTTCATAGTTTCAATGTTCCACGTGGTAAATGTGAATAGTCTTTGTGTGGAAAATGTAATCCTAAAAAAGGAAGCCAATGGGGAATTTTATTGCAAGTACCAGGACCAAACTCTTTATTACTACTGAATTAGTTTCAAATCAATAAAAAGTTTTTTGTTTATATGGAGTACATGTGATTATTATGACTTCAACATGTAAAGATGCAATATAAATAGAAAATTTAACAAAAAGCATTAAGTGTGACTAAAAAGCATGAGCATACATATATACATAAGTGTATATATACAGTGGTGTGAAAGTGTTTGCACCTTCCTGATTTCCTATTTTTTTGCATGTTTATCACACTAGAATGATTCAGATCAAACACATTTAAATATTATTCAAAGATAACATAAGTAAACAACAAAATCCAAAACTACATGGCCCTGTGTGGGGAAAAAGTGTTTGCCCCCTAAACCTAATTAATTGGTTGGGCCACCCTTAGGAGCAACAACTGCAATCAAGTATTTGAGATAACTTGCAATGAGTGTGTTACAGCGCTGTGGAGGAATTTAGGCCTAATCAGCTTTGCAGAATTGTTGTAATTCAGCCACACTGAATGGTTTTTGGGCATGAACCACCTTTTTAAGGTCATGCCACAGCATCTGAATAGGATTCAGGTCAGGACTTTGACTAGGCCACTCCATAGTCTTCATTTTGTTTTTCTTCAGCTATTCAGGTGGACTTGCCGGTGTGTTTTGGATTGTTTCCTGCTGCAGATCACCACAAGACTATACACATCGACACACCTAAATGCACCTTACCACAACTCTACAAACATCAACAGATCTACAACAAGAGACCTAAACACACCTCACAAAACTCTACATACATGTCTACACACATTAACAGACTTATACACAACTTTAAACAGATCAGTAGAACAATACACACCTCACCACAACTCAAACATAACCAGCCCTCCAAACACATGAGCAGACCTATTCACACACTTCACCACAACTCTACACACAGCACTAGATCTATAAACACTTCACCATAGCAATACACACAAACAAACCTATACACAACTCTCTACCCATGAACAGATCTATACACACAATCAATCAATCTGTATCACTTCACCACAAATTCACACACATCACCAGACCTATATCCATCTCTCTACCCATCAACAGAGCTATACACACTTCACCACAACTCTCCACACATCAACCAACCTATACACAATTCGCTATGACTTTATAGACACGAACATTTCTATACACACTGTAACACCACTCTACTAGGGCTGTAACTAACACTTATTTTAATAATCAATTAATCAAATCACTATTTTTCAGTTTATTGATTAATCACATTAAAAATTACTTTTTTTTTATTTGTTTTGATTATTATAACTATAGGATTTTTCATCAGGAATTTGGCGTCGGTTAACGTCGTTTACCTCAGTTTCAGTTGCCTGGAGCGCCCTCTAGAGGAACGCACTAATTGCTTCCCTGATCATGACCTGAGACAAATGGGATCATTTGATTTACGTCGGATTCAGTCAAAGTCGCTTTCTACACAGAGGGTACCACTGGTTTAGGGGATGTATATATATATATATATATATATATATATATATATATATATATATATATATATATATATATATATACTTATATATATATATATATATATATATAGATATATACATACATATATATATATATATATATATAGAACATATTAATATATATATATAATACACATACATATACATATATATATATATATATATATATATATACTATAACAGATACTACTACTATACACACACCCTTCTCCACATACATCAACAACTATACACACCCACTTCTCCACATCTCTACACACATCAACACATCTATACACACTTCGCTAGAAGACTATCCACAATTACACACCTGAACACATTTCATCACAACTCTCCACACATCAACAGATGTATACACAGACTTCACCAATTCTACACACATCAACACACCTATACATAAAACACAACACTCTACTCTTCAACAGATCTATACACACTTAAACCGATTCTACACACAACACACCTATACATAAAACACAACACTCTACTCTTCAACAGATCTATACACACTTAACCGATTCTACACATCAACACATCTATACACAAAACATAACTCTCTACTCTTCAAAATATCTATACACACACTTCACCAATTCTACACACATCAACATACCTATACACACACTTCCTCTATATAAACATCATTCTGAATGAGTGGTCACAGTTATCTCACTGTATCCAGTATCAGGTGATGTACCATGTGTTTTTCTGGGGCCTTCACTCCATTACCCATTAGCCACCACGATGCCAAAAAAGGTCACCTGAGATCTTATGGGCTCACAATGGTGACATCACGGTAAGACCTTTTAACTCCTATACCTACAAATGTATCGGGGGGGGGGGGGGGGGGGGGGGGGTGGGGGGGTGGGGGAGCCAAGATGGGCGCTGTTCCGAACAGACGTGCTTCACTCTTAATCCTCAGACATCATCGGGATTTACATGCAATAAGTTGACGAAAGTTACTTTTTCTTTTTAGTTCATGTCATCAAACCTTTAGGGACTAATATTGACATTTGAAAACTCGGTCATATGGGCAAGGGCAAAGCGAAACACTATTCCGAGAAATACACAGATGCTTATTTACTGATAGGAGGTGACTTTAATGAAGCTCCCAATGAGTCCTTCGATAGATTTACTCCAAAGAATAGAACATCTAAAGTGTTTGAGTTGCTTTGCGATAATTTACAGGTTACTGATATTTGGCGTTTCATACATCCACATGATAAAGAATTTACATGGACAAATAATGCTCTGACACGCAAGTCAAGAATTGATTTCTGACTTTTATCTACTAATGCAGTTCAATTTGTCTCAGATACTTCGATTAGTTACTCACCTTTATCAGATCATAGATTCATCTCAATCTCCTTAATTGGTAATAAAGACAGCTGTAAAATAATTCACGGTTATTGGAAGTTTAATAATAAGTTATTGAAAGATACAAATTTTATAGAATCTGTTAAAAATACGGCTTCTATTTCTGGAAGATGAGTTATATCCAAAGATGGGAATTTTTTTAATTCAAAGTCAGACAATTAGCCATGTGTCGAGGTAAAGAAATAAAAATGGAAAATTCCAAAAGATGTCAATACATTCTCGGTGAGCTTGACAAGTTGTTATCTAAAGAAAGTCTTAATACAGAAGAGGAATCTTATTTATCCGAATTGAGAAACGAAATAGATAATTGTTATGTAGATTTAGCTAAAGGTGCATTTATAAGATCTAGGGCTAAATGGTTAGAAATGGGGGAGAAAAACACAAAAAAAGAGTTATTTTTTTGCTCTGGAAAAGAGGAATATAAAAAGAAATAGTCTAGTAACATTAAAAATTGACGATAATATAAACAAAGATCCTTATGAAATCAGTAAATTTGTATATTCTTTTTATAATAAATTATATGACTCAAATTATAATGAAAATTATGCAAGATCCTTTCTACAAAAAATTAAACCTTTCACTCCAGTAATTTCAAATGAGTTTAAAATTGTTTGTGAAAAGGATTTGTCTGTAGACGAACTTACCAAAGCAATGCATTCCATGAAGAAGGGTAAATCTCCGGGCACAGATGGCCTAACTATTGAATTCTATACATATTTTTGGGAGTTTATTAAGATACCATTACTTAAAATGTACAATGGATGCATTATTAAAGAGGAATTATGTACTTCTATGAAACAAGGTCTTATTACCTTGATTCCAAAACCAGGAAAAGACCTTCTCTCCCTTGATAACTGGAGGCCAATCACTTTACTAAATCTAGATTTCAAAATTTTATCGTTAGCTTTAGCAAAAATATTAAAAACAGGCTTATCTGATATAATTAGTGAGACTCAGACAGGTTTTATGCCGAAACGTCATATAAGTAGTAATATAAGATTGATTTTGGATCTCATAGATTATGCTAATTTCATAAATTCGGATGCAATTATTCTGTTTAGATTTCTATAAAGCGTTTGACACTATTGAACATAAATTTGTATTTTCTACACTTGAGTTGTTTGGTTTTGGAGAATTTAAATTTAGTGAAATTTATAAATATGATATATAAAGATATTAATAGTTCAGTTTTCTTGCAATGATATATAGTTTTCTTGCAAGATATTAAGCCTTATCCAGGCCTACAACTGAGCTAGGGTTGGCAGGGCTTTGTGGTTGGTGGGGTTTAGTTCTCTTGCAATCTTCTGGTCCAGAGTCCAACACCTTAACCACTGGGCTACCACCTCCCATCTAATAGATTCTCTATTAATAGAGGAGTCAGACAAGGTTGTGGAATCTCCCCTTTTCTGTTCTTATTAGTTGTGGAATTACTTTCTTTAAATATTAAAAATAATCCTGATATCAAAGGATTAACCATTTTCAGAATAGATTAGAATTTCACAACTTGCAGACGATACTACTTTGTTTTTGGAAAACACAAATCAGGTTGCAAAAGTCCTGGAAAAGATTAATACCTTCTCAATGGCTTCTGGTTTTAAGTTGAATATTCCTAAATGTGAAATTCTTTGCTTATTTGATAACACTGAAAGCTCTGTGAATAATATACCTATTAAAGATAATGTGGAATATCTTGGCATCTATATCTCCAAGAAAATTTCTCAGAGGCAAGAATTGAATTTTTCTCCGAAAATTAAAAAAACTAAACTAATCTTTAATAATTGGCTCCAAAGAGATTGATCATTTCTTGGTAGAGTTCTTTTAATAAAAGCAGAAGGCCTTTCCAATTTCATTTAACCGTCTTTCTCATTATTTGTTCATGACAATACATGTAAACAAATTAATAATCTAATGTTTAAATTTTTCTGGAAAAATAAGCATCAGCATTTGAAGAAACAAGTTCTCTGCGGTACAAAAGCTAATGGAGGTTTTGACATGCTTGATTTCTTTGACATTAATTATACTTTCAAAGTTAATTGGGTTAAAAACTGTGTTAATTCAACAGATTCTATCTGGTATTTTATTCCTCACAATATATATAAAAAGGTGGGAGGTCTTAAATTTCTGTTAATCTTGCAATTTTTCCCCTTCTAGACTTCCTATAAAACTTTCTAAATTCCATGAACAGGCACTTTTGGCATGGAAACTTTGCTTTGTGCACAATTTCTTACCTCACATGGTGAAATTGTGGAATAATGAGAACATTTTAGTTAAAAACAAAACGATTTTTTTTCAAAATTGGTATGAAAAAGGCATAGTTTATTTATGTGATATACTTGATTCACAGGGGAAGCTGTTATCTTATTTTGATTTCATGTGTAAATATAGTTTTCCTGTAATTCATAAAGAATTTCTCACAATTGTTATAGCGATACCTACTGTCATGGTGCACTTATTGAAATGTCATTTATCTTTTGAAACGATTGTAAAAAGAGAACCAAATTTTGTGATTGAGGACAAATGTATTTATGATCCGAAATGCTACAACAAAATGATAAGAAATGTGTTTCAGTCAAAGAAAAGAGTAACCCCAAGGGGAACATTTTTTTGGAGTGCTGTAATAGACAATATCAATTTGAAAAAAGCATGGCTATTACCTTTTAAGTTTTGTGTCCCAAACAAAGTCAAAGAAGTACATTTAAATATTTTACACAATATATACCCTACTAATGGGGCACGGTGGCGTAGTGGTTAGCACGTTCGCCTCACACCGCCAGGATCCGGGTTCGATTCCCGTCTTCGGTCATGTGTGGAGTTTAGTTTTGCATGTTCTCCCCGTGCCTCAGGGGGTTTTCCGGTCGGTTTCCCCGGTCCAAAAACATGCACGGTAGGTTGATTGGCACTTGGAAAATTGTCAACTGTGTGTGTGTGTGTGTGTGTGCCCTGCGAGCATTCCATCCAGGGTGTATCCTGCCATTTAAAAAGCTCCCCGTGACCCGATGGAAGATCGGATAAAGCAGTAGAAGATGAATGAATGAATACCCTACTAATGTGATTACATCCAAATTTGGTAATAGCGATCTGAATTGCAATTTTTGCCAAGTCAATATCGAATCTGTTGATCATCTTTTTTTTGATTGCCCCCCTGTTAAAAAGTTTTGGTATGACATTTTGATTTTTTTTCTCTTCAAAATTTAAAGTTAACATAGACTTTAATTTGTGCAATGTAATTTGTTATTTTTCACATTGTAAACATGATATAGAGTATATGGGAAATGTATTTATTCTAATGGGGAAATTTTATATACACAAATGTAAATTTTCTCATACATTCCAAAATTAATTGAATTTCTTTGTGATGTCAATTATTTATTTAAAACTTTAAAACTTATTCATACCAAAAAAAAGTGTCAAACTTACGAAACTATACGAGTTACTGTATACTGATACTTAAATACTATATTACCTCTGTATTATCTATTTTGTATTTTGTTTCTATTCTATGTATTTTTCTTTATTTATTCTCTTCCTACTTATTTTATACATAATGTCATCCATTGTTTTCTTTTTCTTGTGTTGTAATTAAAATAATTAAATAAATAAATAAATAAAAAACCTACAAATGTATCAGGATCAACATGCCTCCATTATAAAGGCCTCCATTACTCGTAATGTCGCGTTCAAAACCATAAGAAAACTCACCGCATCTTTCTAACGTGCAGGCCGTTTCTAACCACCAGGTGGTGCTATAGGAAAATCATTATCACACGTTTACAAAGTACAACAAACAGCTTTTAAAACGTAAAAACGTCTAATATTCTTACACCCAAGGTTTTTCAAAACCTCTGAAGTTCCTGAATAATAATAATAATAATAATAATAATAATATAATACCCCTCCTTGAACCGCCACCTTAACGTGGTGGAGGGGTTTGAGTAACCGGATGATCCTAGGAGCTATGTTGTCGGGGGCTAGATGCCCCTGGTAGGGTCTCCCAAGGCAAACAGGTCCTAGGGGACGGCTCAGACGAAGAGCGGTTCATATTCCCCTTATGAAAAAATTAAAATCAAGGACCGTAACGTCGCCCGGTATGGCGCAGCCGGGGCTCCTCCCTGGAGCCAGGCCCGGGGCTGGGGCTCGAAAGCGAGCGCCTGGTGGTCGGGCCTCCACCCATGGGGCCCGGCCGGGCTCAGCCCGAATGAGTGACGTGGGGACACCTTCCCCGTGGGCCCACCACCTGCAGGAAGGCTCATAAGGGACCGGTGCAATGTGGTTCGGGCAGTGGTCGAAGGCGGAGGCCTCGACGACCCGACCTCTGGACACAGAGACTAGCTCTAGGGACATGGAATGTCACCTCGCTGGTTGGGAAAGAGCCCGAGCTTGTGCGGAAGGTTGAGAGATATCGGCTAGAGATAGTCGGGCTCACCTCCACCCACAGTCTGGGCTCTGGAACCATACTCCTCGAGAGGCTGGACTCCATTATTCTGGAGTTGCCGGCGGTGAGAGACGACGGGCTGGTGTGGGCCTGCTCATAGCCCCCCATCTTAGCCGTCATGTGTTGGAGTTTACCCCGGTGAACGAGAGGGTCATTTCCCTGCGCCTTCGGGTTGGGGAAAAGTCTCTCACTGTTGTTTGTTGTTACCTATGGGCCGAATGGCAGTGTAGAGTACCCGGCCTTCTTGGCGTCTCCTGGGAGGGGCGCTGATAAACGCCCCGACTGGAGATTCCGTTGTTCTACTGGGGGACTTCAATGCCCACGTGGGCAACGACAGTGATACCTGGAGGGGCGTGATTGGGAGGAACGGCCCTCCTGATCTGAACCCGAGTGGTGCTCAGTTATTGGACTTCTGTGCTAGCCATAGTTTGTCCATAACGAACACCATGTTCAAAGCACAAGGGTGTCCATCAGTACACATGGTACCAGGACACCCTAGGACGGAGATCGATGATAGACCTTGTGGTTGTCTCATCTGACCTCCGTCCGTGTGTTTTGGACACTCGGGTGAAGAGAGGGGCGGAGCTGTCAACTGATCACCACCTGGTGGTGAGCTGGATTCGATGGCGGGGAAGGAAGCTGGACAGACTCGGCAGACCCAAACGTATTGTGAGGGTGTGCCTGGGAACGCCTAGCAGAACCCCCTGTCAGAGACATCTTTAACTCCCACCTCCGGCAGAGCTTCAACCAGATCCCGAGGGAGGTTGGAGACATTGAGTCTGAGTGGACCATGTTCTCCACCTCCATTGTCGAATGCATCCATTCTGAGCTGCGGCCGCAAGGTCTCAGGTGCCTGTCGCGGCGGTAATCCCCAGAACCCGGTGGTGGTCTCCGGAAGTAAGGGATGCCGTCAAGCTGAAGAAGGAGTCCTTCCGAGCCTGGTTGGCTCTCGGGACCCCTGAGGCAGCTGATGGGTACCGTCAGGCCAAGCGGGCTGCGGCCCGGGTGGTTGTTGAGGCAAAATCTCGGGTATGGGAGGAGTTCGGAGAGGCCATGGAGAGGGACTATCGGTCGGCCTCAAAGAAGTTCTGGCAAACCGTCCGACATATCAGAAGGGGGAAGCAGTGCCCTGCCAAAACTGTCTACAGTGGAGGTGGGGATCTGTTGACTTCAACTGGGGACATCATCGGACGGTGGAAGGAATACTTTGAGGATCTCCTCAACCCCGGAGTCATGCCTTCCGATGAGGAAGCAGAGGCCATGGGCTCAGAGGTGGCGTCATCTATCACCCAAGCTGAGGTCACCGAGGTAGTTGAGAAGCTTCTCGGTGGCAGAGCAGCGGGGGTGGATGAGATCCGCCCGCCCTGAGTACCTGAAGTCTCTGGATGTTGTGGGGCTGTCTTGGCTGACACGCCTCTGCAACATCGCGTGGCAGCTGGGGACGGTGCCTCTGGATTGGCAGACCGGGGTGGTGGTTCCTCTTTTTAAGAAAGGGGACCGGAGGGTGTGCTCCAACTATAGGGGGATCACACTCCT
This sequence comes from Kryptopterus vitreolus, assembly GCA_030449085.1. Lineage (NCBI taxonomy): Eukaryota > Metazoa > Chordata > Actinopteri > Siluriformes > Siluridae > Kryptopterus > Kryptopterus vitreolus. The sequence goes on from JACRUU010000019.1 coordinate 23,323,599, forward strand.
CAGCCTTCCTGGGAAAGTCTATGCCAGGGTACTGGAGAGGAGAATTCGGCCTTTAGTCGAACCCCGGATTCAGGAGGAACAATGCGGTTTTCGACCTGGCCGTGGAACACTGGACCATCTCTATACCCTCTACAGGGTGATGGAGGGATCATGGGAGTTTGCCCAACCGGTCCACATGTGCTTTGTGGATTTGGAGAAGGCATTCGACCGTGTCCCTCGCTGCACTCTGTGGGGGGTGCTCCGGGAGTATGGGGTCCGAGGCCCTCTGTTGAGGGCGTGCGCGATCTCTGTATGCACGGAGCAGGAGTTTGGTTCGCATTGCCGGCAGTAAGTCAGACCTGTTTCCGGTGCATGTTGGACTCCGGCAAGGCTGCCCTTTGTCACCGGTTCTGTTCATTATTTTTATGGACAGAATTTCTAGGAGCAGCCAGGGGCTGGAGGGAGTCTGGTTTGGGGACCACAGGATCTCGTCTCTGCTTTTTGCCGATGATGTTGTCCTGTTGGCTCCATCAGGCCAAGACCTTCAGCATGCACTGGGAAGGTTTGCAGCCGAGTGTGAAGCAGCTGGGATGAAGATCAGCACCTCCAAGTCCGAGTCCATGGTCCTTAGCCGCAAAAAGGTGGTTAGCCCACTTCAGATTGGTGGAGAGCTCCTTCCCCAAGTGGAGGAGTTCAAGTATCTTGGGGTCTCGTTCACGAGTGAGGGGAGGATGGAACGGGAGATCGACAGGCGGATCGGTGCAGCCTCTGCAGTAATGCGGTCGATGTACCGGTCCGTCATAGTGAAGAGGGAGCTGAGCCAAAAGGCAAAGCTCTCAATTTACTGGTCGATCTACGTTCCTACTCTCACCTATGGCCATGAGCTTTGGGTCATGACCGAAAGGACAAGATCCCGGATACAGGCGGCCGAAATGAGCTTCCTTCGCAGGATGGCTGGGCGCTCCCTTAGAGATAGGGTGAGAAGTTCAGTCACTCGGGAGGAGCTCAGAGTAGATCCGCTGCTCCTCCACATCGAGAGGGGCCAGCTGGCGTGGCTCAGGCATCTATTTCGGATGCCTCCTGGGCGCCTTCCAGGGGAGGTGTTTCGGGCATGTCCCTCCGGGAAAAGGCCTCGGGGAAGACCCAGAACACGTTGGAGGGACTATGTCTCTCGACTGTCCTGGGAACGCCTCGGTGTCCCCCCGGGGGAGCTAGAGGAAGTGGCTGGAGAGAGGGAAGTCTGGGCATCTCTGCTTAGACTGCTGCCCCCGCGACCCGGTCCCGGATAAGCGGAGGAAGATGGATGGATGGATGGATAATAATAATAATAATAAGTCTCGGGAGGAGCTCGAGAGCTTTCGTTTGTGCTAACGCAAGCTTAGCTTGCGTTAGCACAAACGAAAGAGATGTTTCCATTTAGATGTTTCCATTTGTATACTGATTAACGGCTAATGCTTTCAAATGATTCGTTACTTGCCAGCTACCAAGCGTTCTAACAAAGTATAAATTAATAAATAAAAAACGCTCTCTAATAAAGTGTAAGTTATCACAGAGGATCCTGAAAGAGAGAAACAGCTTGTTAACAGATACTCGTTATCTCGTGCAGTGCGTTAGTTTTAGTCACACCTGTTTATTATCACAGCATACAGGCTAATTTGCTCCAAACAACCAACAACTACTAACTTATTCATGGACATTGGGATAAAAAAAAACTACCGTTCTAAGACTAGAGAACTAATAAAGCACTATAAACTGTATGGATATTGACGAGCTTCTTTTAGGCGTTATAACTGTAGATGTTTGTATGCTACTCACGTTTCCTTTCTGGTTAGGCCCGAAACCATCCTTCTGCGCATGCGTGAAATTTGCAGGCACTTGCCTCCAGGTAAGAACGAATTAACAGATATTCATAGTCGTCGGGCAGGTGTGTTTTATTATTATTATTATTATTATTATTATTATTAATAATAATGTGCGACAAATGGGGTTTCATATTAATTATAATTATACTATTATAGCAATGTTTATTTTATCACGAAACATTCACAGTCGCGTAAATTACTTTCATACGGTTTTAACTTCAGATATCCATTATGATCAGGTTTTTTTAATGAAATTCCGCTATCTAGTGTTTAATCTTTAATGTACGTTTTTCAATTACAATTGTAATTTTCAGTTACAATTACATTCCTTTAGATATAAATCCAGACATCTGTCCTGATTATACTATATTTACAATACACTATTTTGTTACGGAACATACATTTCGCTTTGATTAGCCTTACATTCTTTTGTTTCCTATAACAAAAATCAATCTGGAGTTAAAGAAACATTTTTATTAATAATTTCTACAGCCCGTGCCAGTAGCCAGTAAAAAAAACAAACATAAAATGCATCCATTAATTCATCAGATATTTAATTTACACAATATTTGCAGGTATGCTTTTTAATCCATTGGAGCAGATCATGGATTTGGAGATATCAATCAATAAATAAATAGTTGAAGTCCAATTTTTTATAAATCCGAATCTGTTATTTCTAAAGACACACACACACATACACAAATTAATTAGTGTGTGTGTGTGTGTGTGTGTAAAACTGTACATAAACTGTATTGTGGTAGAGTTTGCCTACTAGCCAGTACTTAATATTTTAAAAATTGTCATATCATCACCATAAAGTCATAAATAATGCTAAAGCAAACCATCGTCACATAGTACTCTGTATTTGAAATTAAGGCACAATTTAAATCAAGCAAATTCTCATCCGTACTTCACCAGGGTTTGTAATAAAGTTGGTTTTATTTCTTTCTTTTTTTTATCAACATTAAAAAGAATTTATGAACTGTACATGAAAATGTGCTGAGAGCACACGATCTCTACTGTTTTATAATCCAAAATTTACAGATACATTTTAAATGAATTACAAAATGTTGAAGATTTTTAAAAATTCAGAAGAAATTGTAGTTTTTTTTCTTCTTGGCATTACATTTGAATTAATAACATGGAAGTGAACTGGAAACTGATTCTTATCTTAAAAGAAATGAAATTCCAAACTTTCCAAACTAAAAACCTAAAATTAAACACTCTTAAAAGCTGCTGTTATAAATAACTTTTTACTATGCAGTAAAATTAAAGTCTGGTTGATGTTGAGCGGCCATGTTTAAGGTGAGTATGGTGATCACGAATGCCCGTCTCTCGAGTCTCTCCGGTGTTTTTCATGATCGGAGTCCCGTCTGTGTTTGTCTCTGTCCTTGTCTCTGTGGTGACCACTGTGATGTCTTTCTTTTCGTCTCTCCCCGTGTGAGTGTTTGCTCTTGTGTCTGTGCCTGCTCCGGCTTCTACTCCTGCTGCGACTCCGGCTCTTGCTCCGGCTCCTGCTCCGACTCCTGGGCTTGTGCCTCTCGCGCTCGTAGTGTTGGCTCTTGTGCCTGTACCTTGCCCCGTAGTGGTCGCAGTCATCTTTTTCGAAGGGATCGTCCAAGGGCCTGGACTTCCTGTCCCATAGCTCGCAGCCCTGATCGCCCTTGTTCAAGGGTGGCATATTCAGCATGGCGGAATCAGGGAATCTTGGGGTTGTGTAGGGCTGCGGGGGCCCACAGACTGGCTCTGGGAGGGCTGGTGGAAAACACGCCAGAGGAGGCACTGCTGGCGCCCATGGTGGAACGTGCATCGGATTTGGAGGATCATTTTGTCGAAACAGCATTGGAGGAGGCAAAGGGGGAGGATAACTGAACGGTGGAGGTATAAATGGTACAGGGTTAGATGGCGGTGGGTAGGCGGGCACTGGGCCGGGGTGATAAGCATGGTCGACTGGTGTGCTGTGATAAGGAGGAAATGGAGCTGGCCCGTGACTTGCAAAAGCAGTGGGGCTTAGAAGACGTCTGGACTGCTTGAGACCGTCACTTTTTCCAGACAATGAAATAGTGGTGATGGTCTGGATATCTTCAATAGCTTTAAACTCTGACTGCGGCTGCGCAGGTTCTGGCGCCGGCGGTGGCTGTGACACCGCAGACTGGTCCGATATAGTAGACTGGGGGACTTTCGGTGGGGGAATGTCTTGATTCGAAGACGACGGCTTGTCATCAACAAGTTCCGAGACGTCGTCCTTTTTCAAAATTCCAGCTGTTGGAACGTCCCCCGTTTTGTGCTCGGAAATATCTTCAGTGCTATCAACTGCTGCTCTCTTTCGATGCAGCTTGACCAGGAACAGGTTCAACAGACAGGTTTGAGTCTGGACTTGGCTGCATACCTGGCAGCACGGTACTTCCATTTGGTTCAGTTCTGTCAGGATTAGTGCTGGTAGGCGGACCTGTGGAAAGGCTAGAGAGGAAAGTCTCTGTTGATACATCTCCTGGCTTATCCTTAAGCGATAACAGGACTCCACCTTCTTTTTCTTTCCCTTGGGAACTCGTGACCTCGACACTTGAAACAGACGGCTCTTGTTTCATCTCGCCAGATTTTGGATCTTTCTTTTTGATGATGAAACGGTCCAGCCTTGGGGTGGTGGGGGTTTTTGGAGTGCCGTGTCCTGAGGTGTGGCCATCAGAACTAGATGCCTGACTGACTGTACCACTAGATGCGCTCTTTGCTTCGTCGTCCGCAGAAGTGGTCTTGTCAGACTTCGGCCGCGTGAGCACACCTGGCAGGAAGCGCAACAAGACGTTCTCTTCATCCTCGGTATCTAACCGGGATTCGGTCGATGCAGGTTTGCCAGGATTTGCACTCTCCTTTTTCGGCATCCGCCCAAGCCCGCTTATGAAGTCTTTATCTTCTTCTCGGGGCACCACGGGTTTAGGGGGAGGGTCAACCTGAGGTTTGGTCTCCAGCAAGAAACTTGGAGGTTCGCTAGTCTCACTTGGTAGGAGAACCACAAAGTCTCTTTTGGGTCTCTGGCGAATGATTAGTCCAAGGAGAAGGTTTGGGCGGTTAGTCTCTAACCCTGTTCCAAAGTAATAAGCAAAATACTTCACTTAGAATGACGTGCATGAATCAAAATTCTTTTTCAATCCAATTTGCAATGACATGATGCATTAACTGAGTTAGCTGTAACTAGGAGAAGATGCGAAAGACAAAAAGAGAATTTTTCCTCAGTTGCTCTGGAGTGTTTCTCAGATCAGAAATGACATTTTTATAACTACTTGCTCAACCTCCCCATCATGCCGCCACTTGTGCATTTGATTTGAACAAATTCTGAATGCTTTAGCGCATTCATTAAATTGAAAGAATACAACTGTCTGCCGTTTGCTACATCAACTGTTTGTCATGGTGATCAAAATGCATCGTACCGATTTATTTCATCTGAATAATTTCAACCCCCAAAACATCTAAGCATCGGTCCATTAAATTCAAAAACCACTATAATCTGTGAATCTTACATTTCTAAAACTGTCAAAATTCCTAATTCATTTTGTTTCTGGAATGTCACTAATGAAGGCGAGTCTATGAATTCTATGAATTCAGGATGAACAAATGTTGAACTAATTCGAATGACATCCAGTAAGCGGAAGTTGGCAGACGCACTTATCCAGAGCGACTTACAACTGATCAATTGAGGGTTAAAGGCCTTGCTCAAAGGCCCACTAGTGGCAGCTTGGTGGTGCTGGTATTTGAACCTGCGATCTTCCGGTCCGTAGGCAAACACCTTAACCACTGAGCCACCACCTCCCTGTACCATTGAATGTGTGAATCCTGTCCGGTTCCTTGCAATCCACATTCCCACATACAATAATGTGCACATTTGTGCTTCTCAAAATCATAGATGCCATACAGACGTAATTTAGCCGTGTGCAGCTCCGATCTCTGTAATCTAAACCGTAAGTTTACTTCAGCAAATTATAAAAACGCGAGAGAGATTCGCTCCAATAACATCGAACTGACCGGCTGTTGTATGTTCGTCTCATATGAAAACATAATAAAGAGAATTATACTTGGACTAAATAAAGGAAGAACTGCAACACCATGCAAACTAACAAATAAAACCAATCTAAAAGTGCATTTCTATGATCGATATGAAAATTAAGACCTGTTTAAAATTATTCACAACCTAGAACCATTTTACTTTTTTAAGATCCTGTGCGAATATTGACCAAAGGATTTCTGATGGCAATGCTATGACACTTTTAAAAGATGAATCAATGATTTTGAGGAAAAGTAGATCATTGTGTGATTGTGTATGGAGAAATAGCTTTGAGAAATGCACTGTAAATATCAAGATTGATTCTCAAAATGCTCCAAAGCAACTGAAAATAATTTGTTACGGCCCCATCTTCATTCTTTTTGTGACGAACGGGAGCCAAAGAGAATTCAAAAGTCAAGTAAATCAAATCTTACCTGGACCGTCGAATGGAACTATCTGGTGTGGGATTTTCTCGGTAGACCCGAGAGGGATGAGATACATGTCTTTAACTTGTCTACGGTTGTTGGCGACAACACCGTATCGCCTGCGACTACTAAAATAAGCATACAGCAAGGTGTACGAGATTCTCGTCTTCCTCTGTGTCTGGGGTGAAGCGGATTATGCAGATTTCCTGAAAGTTTCAACACAAGACCGTAAGGTCTGGCATTCAAACTCATGTGAGCAAGTGTTCAGCAAAAAAAGGTCAGTCTAACCTTTGTACCAGAGGCACGGATTTTCTCCACATAGTCCCAGACTGTTTGGGGAGAAATCCTCCCACCAACCTGTATGGTGTCTGGCAGATCCTGCAACATCAAGATGATGGAAATGAACGCTTAAAAGATGAAATTCAACACTCACTGCTTTCTACCATCTAAAAATGGCACATACCTCAGTTAGATGGTCCAATATTCCAGAGACTGGGTAAGCTTTTGTAAGGTACCGAGCTACAGAGGGCATGTCTATATAGCCAGTCCATAACGTTTCTAAACCAGCGAGGAACGCAACAGTGTCTTCTTTACTGCTCGTACTTTCCAACCTGTAAGCAAATTTGTACCCGAATTACATCAGAGAAATACATTAAAAAAAAAGACCTAAAAAAAAGATTTAATGCAGGTTAAATCTCCATCATGTAAAGAAGTAGGTATGCGTGAACATGACCTACAAGCGCCTCCATGCTCTCTGGGCCAAAGATTATTTAAAACGTACAAAGCGGCAAAGAGGAAAAATTCTCTGATGTTATGGGAGTGTATAAGTACTTATGGAATGGGCAGTTTGTGCATATGGTAAAGGCTCCATCAATGCTTTATACAGGTTTTGGATCAGAAAACATCCAGCAAAACAAACTGCATCTATTGCATTAGCATGATTTTGTAGTAGAAGAGTCGTGGCTGCAGTCTAGACCTTTATCCAGGTCTAAAAATAGTTGAAAAAAATCTAAAAATATTTGGTGCATCATAAAACAAAAAAATAAACACATCAAATGTTGAGAACAGTTGAGAAGTTGGAATCCTGTACCAGGAACACACAGGACAACATTCCTCTCCCAGAACTTCAGCTACATACAGACAGAAGGTTTGTTGCGACACAGTTCCAATTTTATTGAGACACGCTGCACCCGTAAAATTCAAAATGACTGGATTCTGTATGGGGCAGGGTGTTCGCCTCACACCTCCAGGTTTGGGGGTTCGATTCCCGACTCCCCCATGTGGTGTGTGTGTGTGTGTGTGTGTGTGTGTGTGTGTGTGTGTGTGGTGTGTGTGTGTGTGTGTGTGTGTGTGTGTGTAGTTTGCATGTTCTCCCCATGCATCAGGGTTTTTTTTCTCCGGGTCCGGGTTTTTTCCTCCAGGGTCCAAAAATTGTCCCTAGTGTGTGAATGTGAGTGTTCCCTGCAATGGGTTGGCATTCCATACAGGATGTATTCTGCCTTGATGCCCCAAGACACCCGAGATCCCTGCGACCCAAGGGAAGATCGGATAAAGTGGTGAAAGATGATTGATTGATTAATTGATTTATTGGATACTGTATATATTCTGTAATAGTTACTTTGTTTAAAGTATGGCTTTATTAGATCTTCATATCATTGCATTTATTTTTTTTTTTTAATTTATTTACAGTGCCAACGTTTTTTTGATTTGATATTTTCAGTAAGCCTCAATAAATAAACAATAGAGATATCTTAGCAGCTGCGGACGTGCTTAGAAGACACAAATTGTATCCATTGTATTCAAAAATCACAATTCCTACTATTCGATACTCTGTGGCAAGTTCCTCAGTCTTATACAATCACGTTAGAACAGAAAACCATCACATGATGAAGCCGTTCCACTAGCATACCCGGTTGCTTTTTACCTTGATTCATAAGCGGGGAAGTTAAGAAACCCTTCCTCCATCGCTCGCAGTGACAGGTCGTCCACTAGAGCTGATGCGGAGATCGGTGGAGACGTGGGCGTGGCTTCATGGCTCTCTCCTTCTGTAATTGTGGACTGCCTTCGAACGACAGTTGTGGCCACTTTCACAGCCTTTGTGGTCGCTTCCTCAACTGGTGGTGCCATTCGGCCTGTTTTATTTTTTATATATATATATATATATATATATATATATATATATATATATATATATATATAGATATATATATATATATATAAAATTGATTAAAAAAATTTCAGTGGGAAAAAAGCTAAAATTTTAAAGGCTTAAACCTGTTACCTGTGCAGATCTTGCAGTTAAGATCGAAAAGATGAGACTTGTGCAAGCTTGTTGTATCTTTTGCTTTCTTGGGACTTTGTACCTTTGATTCTGGTGTCTTTTCCTCAGACACCTCAATAGCTTTAGGCACAGGGTCAGGCTGTAGGGAGAACGTAGATGCCTCTATTATAATAATTCGGACGTAAGGCTTAACTATTAGATGCCACTTCGGTCTTACCAGAGCTTCAGGGGCTTTCGGAGGTTCTTGGTTTTCGATTTCAATCTCTCCTTTGTGTGTGATTTTGGTGACTGGGCGTCGCTCTACTTCCCGTTGTTCCTTCTCGATCATTTCAATTGTCTGCCAAAAAAAAACAAACGGACCGTAATATAAACTACTTCTCGACTCATGGACTGATTCGGAGCCTGAAACATCTATCTGTTTTAATAGGGTACTTACGTGTCTATTCTCCCGTTGGCGCCAAGCAGCCAGTTCCTTTGAGGCTAGTTCCTCTGCACTCATACGGACTAAATCCCTAGGAGGAATCTCCCCTTTGAGAACTCGTTTAAATAACACCTAGAAAAGAAACCTTTTTTTTATACACTTCTTTATTGATGGGGTTTTAATAAATTGAATATTTTTCTCCTAATATTTTATTCCTCAACCATATAAACGTAGAAACAAGGTACGTTATTCTTTGTGTCTCTCAGGTTGAACATCAAGCTTCGGTATTTGTTCTTGTATTTGCTGTCGACACCCTGGAAGAAGGCAAAAAGCTCCTTTTCTGTACGTCTGGCCAGTTCAGAGGGCTTCTCTTTTGAAATCTTTAAGTCGGATTCCTTCAGCCTTGTTGAGGAATAAAGAAAATGGATTAAATGTGTGTGTCACAATAAATGCAAAGCTATGCTGCGGTGATTATACACACCAACATGTAGTCCTTCTTTAAAATTTTCAAAGCCAATTATAAAATCAAAAGCAACTACCCATATTATAATGCATTCACCCACATTATAATGCAATGTGATCAGGTTTCCATTTAGTTCAATGTAATTCAATATGATTCGCTGCAACTTAATATAGTACAGATAGTGTTCTTTTATTTCTTTTTTTCAGACAGACAGAAAAAAGAGTACTTATGTACATTTATTAACTTCTAACGTCATTTTTTTTTTAGCATGAAGGAATAAACATTATGCACAAACCGAATGTTATTTTCCTGTTCTATATCCATGAAGATGCAGCTCTACCTCTGCCATGTTAATCAATATTCCATGTGACTCAATCAATCTATATATAAATTATTGGTCGCACATTATGGTTCAATTTAGTGCAATAAATAATTCTATTGACATAATGATGCAAAGGAGGGGATCGGTACATCACATTATTACGTTTTTAGTCTTACCTCCTCAACTAAATACCAGCAACCAGCAGCAATAAAAAAAAGTCAAGTATTGTAATACCTTTCCTTTTTTACCCATACCTTTTCAGGAGAATCTCCTCTAGTGAGTCTCGGACACTTCTCCTGATTTGTCCAGTGGATGGTTTCTTCGAGCTTGGAAGAGAAATCTTAGCCTTCTTCACCCCGTGCTTCATAGATGGTCCTGAGAAACAAAACCACACTGGTAATTAATGAACCTCAAATAAGTATTCACTGTAGTACGTCATGGCGAAGGGAAATAAGAACCATACCAGTTTTCTGTGCCGAATCCACGGATGATCTTCTTTCTCCCGAATCCTGGTTTAAAATGACAGAATGATTACCCTGATTGTCATAGCACAAAGTCACACAAATCCACCCACTTATACAAGTAGAATGCAGACTTCGTGTACTGAGTAAAGCCAGTCTGATTAATGAATTTTACAAATTAATCGGCTGTGACCGTACATAAGAAAAGTTATAGCAAGGACGTGCTCCTATACACGCGATTGGAATCAGGGATTGGCTGTGAGCTGTTACGGCCCTGTTGTTTATATATGGTGCGTTTGAAAGGTCACTATTCAGTGGAGTATAAAGCAGGTTGTTTAGCATGTTTTTACCACAATAACGATAAATACACATTTATTTCTTGGAAAATTTCGAGCACTTTTTTTCTGGCGGCAGGAATACCACGTCACCATACTTTGCAAAATGGAATAAATAAATATGAGAGAGAATTATTTTGACTTTTATTTAAACGAGTAAATTCCCAGGAAATGCTTTACACGGTGTAGGAGGGACTTTTTGAAGCGCTGTATTTGAATTCTGATGTAATATGGCCATTAAATACGCTAAATGGGTTTACTTTTTAATATTTTTAGTATTGCTTTTTAATACAGTACTTCTTGTCAGATTCCTTACTCGATGGAATACTCGATTACTAATATATCCTCGATAGCTACAACAATTTGTTGAAATTAACAAACAAAATAATAATCTTCTAAAGCATTTACATTATCAATGTTTTCTTTAAAGTGTTTCACATGAATCCTGTTTCAGGCATGACTATTTAAGCTTAAAACAGCCTATCTTTATATGTCTTTTAGGTCAGAGCATTGTAATTACATTTATAAAAAAGTTCACTACTATTTTACATGAAGGGTTATATTTGTTTGAACCATTGGCTGATTAATCGGTTATCAAGTTTAGTACGATCCAAGGTGGCTGTGATTCAGAGAGCAATCTCTATATGGGAATCACTGACACCATATGCTGAATGTTTTGTTTTTTTGTCCCTTGTCACATGCAAAAATACAAAAATGAACATAATCTAACAGTCATATATCATTTTGTCATAAGTCAAAATCAGAATCCAAAAACAGAAGTATTACCTTCCTAAAGGGCCGAATCCCGCCAGCCGTGACCGATGTGTCAGGTCCCGGTTTCGGATTGGCGGCAGAATTGTTGTCTGCATTCTCGCTGTTCCCTTTCCCGCCTTCGTCTGCGCAGCACTTTAGACAGACAAACTCCTGGTCGTCTTTTTCCATTTGTTGTACTTTAGCCAGGTCCAGGCCAATACAGTCGCCATGGAACCAGTCGTCACAGCGCCCGCAGCCGACCATGAATCTGTAAATTCACTCAGTCTTACTTTTCCATTGACTTCGTTTAGTGTACATTATGGATGTGCAAATATATATCTGAGGCGGAAAAAAACTGACACCATATACTACAGATTTATAGTACATAGTACATAAAGTTTTTGGTCCAGACAGACAGCAAATCATTAATTTACTTACTTTACCTTCTAATACATGTCCCTTTCACAAACACACTTTTGTTGTGCAAAAAGAAAAGCCAGACATTTGTTTCCCACAAATTGTACAGGACAGCAAGGAAAACTCAATCAAAAACATCAAATGTTGGCTCACAGATTATTTGTCAGTTTCTAATAAAAGTACAGCGCATTAACTAATATAAATAAATAATTACTGATGCACATGTTACAAATAGTGCATCGCAATATAAGAGTCACGCTTCAAAAATCAATGCATCACATCATTCATATTTTTTGCCGATGTGAATCTTAACATTTCTAACGTACATCATATTAACTATATGCCATAATATTAACATAGACCACACCGACTCTGGTCTTCTGATTAGCTAACAAATCGTTGAAGGCCGATTTATACTTTTGCACCGAGGCTACACTGTAACTACTCCACGTCGTCACGCCGACGTAGCGCGGCTTGGCGTACGTATTCCAGCATATCCCCCTGTATCACCAAGTCCACGTTGAATAAACGAAACATTTTAACAAGCTTCAGTAAATTTGATTACAAGTCACCTTGTATCAGCTCCAGATCCAACATAATGCGCTCAGTTTCAGTCTCCATTGTGGCTACAGCAGAAAATTCAAAATACCAACAAAGAAACTTAACTGTGCCACCACTAATTAGCGTTTCGGAAGAGTTACTGCACAGCAATATAGACGTATTGTGGTGTTATTGGCGCCTTTTATTTACAACACTCTGTAGCAACACTCGCATATTGGCTTGCTTGTGTCCTTCGGCTTTCCGTGTTCATTTCCATAATCATATCCAAAATTTGTACAGATAGCACTCCTGCGGCGTTCTTTTAAACCAAAGCCGGTCGCGGGGTTGTCGCACTCGCCATCTTTCGATTAGCTTCACTTATGCTATTTAACCAGAGCGAATGAGATCTGCCGCACTGCGGTCACATGTAGTGTTTGTCAACGTGCCTTGACGAGAGACGGGAAAAAAAAAAAAAAGGGAAAAAAAAAAAAAAAAAAAAAAAAAAAAAAAAAAAGATATCGATATAAACAACACTTCGGGAAATTCAGATATTCCAATTTTTATCGAAAATCCACTATTTTTGACAACATTAAAAGAAATGTATACTTGTTCTATAAATAACAATTTCAATTCCTCTTATCGATTCCTGAGTCTTTTCACTTGGCAACCTGCCAGGACCTTATATGGTAGTCTAAACATCTGTTTACAAGATGGACCTGTAAGGAGCACACTACCAATTCAGCAGCCATGTCCCGGCCTTTCCCCCACTGCTGGGTATTTAAGGGCTTTGTGGCGCCGGACGATCCTCGTCTGCTTCAAATTTCTCAGGGATTTTTTTCCCCGCCTTCTGATTGACTCTGAGTATTATATTTATTAAAGTGCTTTTTATACCTTGCGTCTCGCCTCGGATCCTTTACTTAACTCGTTGCCACGGGGACTACGGGACGCGCTCAAAAGTGTGGCTATAATATGTAAAAAACGAAGACAACGCTACATGTAATTATTGTAATAATTACAATTACAATTGTAAACTAATATGCTGCAAGCGAGGTGTCATGACCAACATGACTAAGCATCTGCGGTTGGTTCAAGCGGAATCGTTAAAATTAAATTGATTCCCTATTTATGATATTCCCAAATCTGCCCTGGGGAGGGGGGGTGTGGGGTAATTCAGTCATTTAAGGCACATCGCTACTGATTGGAAGGTCGGGGTTCGAGCCCTGGTATTGCCAAACTGCCACCCTTGGGTCCTTGAGCAATCCCCTTAACCCTCTGCACTCCAGGGGCTCGGTATCATATCATGGCTGACCCTACGCTCTGACCCCAGCTTCCATGCTAGGATATACAAGGAAACAATTTCCACTCACACGATCAATATAGTACATTAAATAAATTAAAATAAAATAAATCAAACTGTTCATTCTTTAGATGAAAAGGAATTATACCTGTTGCTGTGTGGTTTGTTACATAATCCACATTGTTTGCTCGAGTCCCATGCCGATTCATTGTCAGGAGCGGGTGTAGGTTCGCCTTCTGCAGACCCCTTCTTTACCACGGGAGCGTTATCAGGAATGAAGAGCTCGGGCTCATCTATAGATATGCTCCTGCTGCTTCTGCTTCTTTGCCTCTGCAAGATCTTTTCTGGTTTCTTGAGTCTCGTTTTCTCCTGTTCTTCCTCTGCCTGCACCTCCTTCGCTGACTGACTTTGTTTGATCCCTGAGGGTGATGGATGCTGCGGCTTCTTCGCCGAAGAAGGAGATTTGTTCGTAACGACTTTAGCGCCTGGACTGGAATCGGACGAAGGCTTTCGGTTGATCGTCGGTGAGTGCAGAGCGGAAGGGCTGACAACGTTGTTTCGCCGGATCGCTGGCTTGCTCCTTTTGTGGTTTCAGGGCTTGTTTGGGTTTCAGAGACAGAGGGTGTTTATGGTCTATGCTAATCGGCTTGCCTTGGACGTCGTGTTGATTTTCCGCCGTGCTCTTCAGCACTTTTTTCTCTTGCGGCTTGTGAAACTTGGACCCCTTGTGCAGGATGCCTGCTCGGCTGAGATGCTTGTTTTTGGGAGTTTCCAGTGGCTGCTTGGGTTTCAGGGGCTTTTTGGCAATGATTTTCTCCGGCTTTCGTACGTTTTTATCCTCAGTCTTGCATTCACTCGGCTTCTCGGGGTCGTTTTGGTCAGCGGCTTTGGCGTCCGTGGGTACTCCTTCCGCACCGTTTGTGTGTTGGACATCGTTCGGATTTACGCACGGTCCTAAATCCATATGAATTTCATTGGCACCCTGGTCAACGACATTAAGCTGTTCAACAATCCCCGGTTCTGGCTGCGCACCTGATTTCTGAGCCTGCTCCAGATTCAACCCGTTGCTTTCCGTGGTCAGGGGATCCTCCTGGAAGCTCAGAGATTGGAGAGAGTCTGATGTGGAAATGTGAGAAGGACCAGGCAAAAGTTCAATTTTGTAGCCCCCTACTGTTACTGTTAGACGCCGTAACACAACCACGGGATTCATCGACGGGTCGGCGTGCACTTCGTCGGCATTAAATCGACGACTCAGCAAGTCTTCCCGTTTCTTCTCTTCCAAGACGTTTCTCGTTCCCGATTCTTCATCGTTCTTTGCTCCAGACATCTGGGTAACTTTTTTGCTAAGGGCATCAGTGGAAACACCTCTAAATGGACCCGAGCGCCTCATCTGTCCACCTCTACCACGGCCTCGAGATGAAATGGCTGAGGGAAAAAAAAACACAGATCATTGTTTTTAACTATGGTACATCTGAGCCACTTGGTTTTGTTTGTCACAACCAAAACTTTGAGTAAAGGTTACATATTGAAAAATGAAGGGTTCTAGAATAAAATCTAAGACTCTGTTTACATCGTATTGTGTTTTAGAAAACTACACTCTATAATTTTCCACATATGGAGCACATGCGCACTAATGCTGGTGGTGGGGAGGTGGTAGCCCAGTGGTTAAGGTGTTGGACTCTGGACCAGAAGATCACGGGTTCAAACCCCACCACCACCACCAAGCTGCCACTAGTGGGCCCTTGAGCAAGGCCATTAACCCTCACTTGCTCAGTTGTAAGTCGCTCTGGATAAGGGCGTCTGCCAAATGCCGCGAATGTAAATGTAATGCTCATTAGTAAGAAATGATATTATATCATGTACAAGTGTTTGTAGGGTTTAGCATAGTTTATTCGTCTCTAAGTGCTACAGATTTTATTTATTTGTTTATTTATGTATTTTTTAATAGTCAAGACTTCACGTCTAGCTGACATTCCTAAATATAGGTGTGATTTTACAAAACTGACTCTGGATATATATATATATATATATATATATATATATATATATATACTAATATATATATAGTCTATATATATATACATATATATACAGATAAATCAGCACAGATAGTTGATTACTATTAATGAAACTATTGTTCACTTGAATAAACAACCATATTGATTTTTCCGTGCATTATACAGTACAACAGCAGCAAATCAGTAACACCGCATGTTTTATATGGAGTTTTTTAATTCATATTTTAATTCATTTTAAGGTTTTTATTTATTTGAAACGTTCAATGCTCCAGTCCAAATGTATGTATTTGCCTTAATATTTTTTTGATATATTCATATTTATTTCATTTAACACATTTCCATGATTCAGTCTCGCTTGTTTTGTTGTTGTTTTTTTTGTAATAAAGAGCACTTTTAAATCCATTTAAAAAATCCATATTAAAATCCATTTTAAATCGTTTGATTAATCAGTTAATACCCTGCCTATTTATCGACCTCTATTTAGTACAATATGTGCAACTGCTGCTTGAAATCGCTCATACCGGTTTGTTTCCTCTGTGGCTGAGTGGCGCCTTTTCTCCTGCCTCGGGGAAACTTTGCGGGAGTCTCGTCCCCATCTGCGGACTCGCTGAAGCCTGATGCATTCATTTCGTTATCTAAAATAATAATAAGAAAAAAATCTCCTTAGTCTTTAGTGTTTATATACTAATATTATTGAGTAAAATACGTCTTAAAGTACGTGCACCTAATGAGCCAGAAAGCTGAAAGTTAGCTTCTTCATTTTCCAAGAGTTGAAATTGTGCGCTGGCAGACCCAAACATAGGATCCTTGTCACTGAGCATGTTTTTGAGCGAATCTCCTGGAAGGCTTTGGCCCGATGAAAACTCATCACTTGCTTCACATTCCAGGGTCTGGCCGAGGAGCAGGGAGTCTTCTAACTGATCGCTGGGAATCAAATGGTTAAACGTGCCAACTATATCCATGAATGCTTCCACTGTTAAGACTGCTCTGAAGGAAGAAGAGTAAAACAAGGGTAAAAACATGGTTTATTAAATTACCGCAAATTAATGGTAGCTTTGGCACATACATTAATTAACTAGCTATCTAGCTAAAAGCTCAACTCAAACCAACTCTCAAAATCTGCCATTGCATAGTACACTACACAACAATGAAATGCATACTAGGTTAGATAAAAACGTAAATAGAAAAAATAATAGTAAAAATAAATAGATAGATAATTATTCTCGCTGCAAAGTAGACACGGTAACGAAAGGCATCTATAAGGAGCGCTGTACCAACAGACAATTGCAAATAAATATAAGGTCTTTAACAGTGAAAATGGGCAGAAGTAGTTGAGCAAGTAAAGTAGAAAAATGACATAAATAATTATAAAATTATAGTGAAAATGCACATGGCATTAGGCCTGAAATAATTCCTCAAGTAATCTGATTACAAAAATGCATCGAGGCAGTTTTTTGGGGGGGACGAGGTTTCTTTTAGTACATTAAACTACACACAGAGAACACAACCTGCTAAACCCTGGAGAGCTCTGGACAGGTGAACAAGAGGATGCAGAATAAAAAGTATAAACAGGGATAAAACAGCAAGACGCCGGGAGAAACCTTCGGAATCATTTCGTAATAAACATGAGGAAAACACTGTACAGTGTGCAGTACACATACACATATTTCAGCAAAGGTTTTTCTAATATCTAAAAGTACTTGATCATTTTAATAGACCTATGTAAGACTTTTTCTTGTACATTTGGTATTGCTGATTATTAAAGAAAAAGTACTTCTTAGAATAATCAGTAGAATTATCGCTTACTAAAATAACTGACCGCGTGGTATACATTTATCTATATTCTAGAGAATATGGGATGTGTTGTGAATTTACAATCATATGCAGTTAGAATTACACACAATGTACATGCTGTAGTCAATTACCTGTCACATAAGGCTATTGGGTATTTTCTGTAATCGTGTATTCTAACGATTATCCCGTCGAATAATCGGTTACGAGATCCTTTTTTTAAATTAAAGAGCAAGAGAGTATAAGGCAAAAGTTCCAGAGCATATTTTAATTTCTTAAAATGAACTAGTAATTTGTTTTTATTTATTGCTGAAATTGCATACAAGTTTATCCGTGAAAACTAAACCCATTTAGTGTACTTAACTGCCACATTACACCAAAATACAAACACAGTACGTTCAAAATGGACTAAACGAATCATTGAGGCAAATGTGCGTCGATTAATTTTTGTAATTACTCAAGGAATCGTTACAGCCCTAATTTTAAGTATACCTTTTTTTTCCTAATTATATATAATTATGCATGTAGACCAAAAAAAGGCCAATTATTAGAAATATATAAAAAAAAAAAGCCGCAAGACAGATCTTTGCTGAAGTCCTGGCAATGTGCTGTTTATCAGCAATACTATTAATACGTCCACCCTTATTGCGCCAAAAGTCCCGCCTCCTGCGCCACGATTGGCTAGAAGTTCATGCCCGGAACGACTCTTCGTACAACTAACCAATCACAATCCGAGTAGTGGGGTACTCTCAGCCAATCCCGCCGCAGGAGTCGGAATGCGGGTAGGAGACGTCAAAACTCAGAACTAGCATGCTATGTTATAGGCCTGACTAGCCGAAAGCTAGCAAACAAACTTCCGAGTGTTTTCTACAAGGTTTAGAGGAGTACCTCGAGGTTCTCGCATCCTCAACGGATTTACTAAAAACGTATGAAGTGCACTGAGAGGTCAGCTAGCCGAGGAACCGCATGTCTTCGACCCAGGACGCAGGCCGTTTTAGCTAGGCTAATCAGTCATGGAGATGATATGACGAGGCATGAGTTCACTGTCTCGAACATGCACGAAGGCGGCGAACTCTCTTCCGAGATGCACCTGAATGCATTGCTCTTGCTGCTGCTCTGTCCAATGCATCAACTTGGCAAACTCCGGTGCAATAGGACGCAGGCTGGAGCAATAAACAAGGCCGCGTGCTCTTCCATCGTTAACGCCCACCTCACGCTTCAACCTGCACCAAGTCAACTACGGTACAGTATAATACATATCAAAAAATATGCATTACCTTAAAGTCCAGAAGCCAGAGCATATTTGTGAATGCTCAGCAGTTTCAGTCACACCATGCTCCCCATTCTCACTTGAGATTTATAGCTTGCACTTCCCTTTCCCTTCCCCTTCCCCTGTAACACAACAAACTCAACTGCAACACACTTTCTGGCCTGTAGAGGTTTGCAATGGGGTTAGGACTTCCAGCACAACACCCTCTACCGGCCTTAGACAGGGCAATAAGCCCCCAAAAACACAACTAGGAGCAATATTAAGTTGGCAACAGGGATCAAACTGGTTTATTTATAGACTCAGAAGGATTTGAAATGATTATTGGTGCTCTCCTTCCTTCTTCGGAGATGATTCATTTCGCTCCGCTGCCCATTCGACAAGAATTATACACATCCATAATGAAATAAAGACTCAGGAAATCACTCTAGATCAGGGGTGGGCAATTATATTTTCCAAAGGGCCAGATGAGAAACCTGAGGTGTGTTCGTGAGCCGAACCAACAAACATAACTTGTGTTCAATATTAATTTTTTTTTCCACTTGTAAAGAGCGGTAAATGATATCATGTTCATTATGCTACCAAAAGAATAAGGATATTCTATTTAAGGAAAAGAAACAAACAAAAAAATTGTTTTTCTCACTGAGCATACTCCAACAATGTCAATGCTGCTGTGCGGTTAAACTTCCTTCTGGTGCGGCAAAGAAGCCGAAGCAGTTCAGAAGGACCAAGGAGCCGGATGTGGCCCCTGGGCCGTAGTTTGCCCACCCCTGCTCTAGATCCTTCAAGTCCAAGCCAAACGCTTTTAAAATTTTGTCGTCTGGCTAATATTACAGAGCAGCAAGCACCAAGACAGCCAGGCACAAGAAAATGTACTTCCCCAAGACAATCCCCATGAACACTTAAATGCACTTCTCATTTGTGGAATAAAATAAAAATACATTGTTCATCATACTCTGTTTATTATTAATTATTTTCCTTTATAACAATGTGTAATAACACTTTCTATTCCTGTTAATTCCTGTTATTTTTATTTTATTTGTCATATTTAAAAATATGCACCAAAATGATTTTAGTGACCGGGTTCTTCCAATCTCATTCATCAAAATGAGCAGTTCGTTTTGTTCATTTTGTCCTTTTGATTAGAAATAAATGAAAACTTTCCATAAGCTAGTTCTTCAACACGTGCACTGCATAGCATCTGTGGGAAAGAATGATCGGCTCAGGATTTTAGAGTCGAAAGGTGAATTCCTCAGTTCCCTGTACTTAACCTATGGAGATTTTGCAACGCTTTTCTCGTGTGCAGCCAGGAGAAAATGAACAAATTACCCTTTGAGATAACTCGTTATTATGAGTCACATTATAGACTTGTTAAAAATTAACAAACCATTCGTGAACAACTTATCTCTACACACCATTCTCACCTTAGGCAGGGCAATAAGAGCAAAAACACACACACACACACACACAACTAGATGATATGTGTTAAATTAGTGAGTAAAAACGGCACAAAGATCTAAAGGCAACAGCTTCATTCTCAGAGAGAGAGAGAGAGAGACGATAGATAGAAACAACATTATGAATAAATATGTTGCACTGAAGGTTTTAAGTTCACTTCTTTTATAGAGGCGGAGCTAGAGGTGTCTCCTTTTATTCTCTTTTATCTCACTGTCCAGAAATCCATTATATATAAAAAAAAAAGGCAACTGTCTATTCTTGTGTACTTGAGTTTGTATTAACCTTTCTTGAATAAATCTTATCCTTAGATCGAGACCTAAAGCACTTCCTGTACGTCGCCCTGGATAAGGGCGTCTGCTAAATACCGTAAATGTAAATGTAAATGTAGAAATTAGTGTATTAGAGGGACAGCACAGTTAAAATGTTTTGGAGACATCTAAAGATAATTCGTCTAGTAAACTCTGTGCGGTTGTTCCAATATATCACAAGGTTTCTACCTTTGTTCCTGTAAAGTTTCCAAAGTTTCCTACCTTATAGACTTGCATCACATCACACAATTTTAAAGACCCACACTGGCCCCTTATATAGACAATGCCATCCCCACCTGACTCCACTGGACTTCCTTAATGAGACATCACAGTCAGTCTAAATCAGCATATCCATAACCAGCACAGTGACCACCACAGTGAGCACTGCATCTGAGAGAAACAGAAGAGACCACTATCGACCGAACAACAATGACTGCTTTGTGGAGAAAAAACATTTTGACAATCCCATCTATATATCATTTTAATTTATTTAAAAAATGGAGTAAGGGAGGGGGCACGGCGGTTTAGTGGTTAGCACGTTCGCCTCACACCTCCAAGGTCGGAGTTCAATTCCCATCTCGGCCATGTGTGTGTGGAGTTTGCATGTTCTCCCCATGCCTCAGGGGTTTTTCTCTTGCGTTCTCCAGTTTCCCCCTGGTCCACAAACATGCACGGTAGGTTGCATGGTGGCACCTTGGAAAATTGTCCCTAGTGTATGAATGTGTGTGTGTGTCCTGCCATGAGTTGCCATTCCATCCAGAGTGTATCCTGCCTTAATGCCCATAGACGCCTGAGACACAGGCACAGGCTCCTAATGACCCGAGGGAAGATGGGATATAGCGGTAGAAGGTGAATGAATGAATGAATGAATGAATGAGTAAGGGAATGGCCTAGTGGTCTAGTTTTCATTAGATTACATCACATTACACCATACCTGTGTCACTCGCGTTCTGACTGTGAATCTGGCAACAACAAAAAAAAAAGAAAAGAGCACTTCCAGAGACCGCAGTCCCCACTTTTTTGCTCATTAAAGATCAACTTATAAGGAACACACTTGAAGGCGTTAAACTTAAATATGATTGTTAACATTTCTTAAGATAAGAAAGAAATCTAAGGCACTTAAGTGATATAAAATGTTCCAGCTCTTGTGGTTTTCATAAATACTGGTGGAAATGGCCATTAATTTAGTCTTTTTTTATTTTATTTTCAATTAACCTTAAATGGGTGGACAGTTTTCATGTTAAAATCGATATCATATAATGAAACTCGCTAAATACACATTTTAAAAACGGGAAATTTAGATGTCATATCCATGAAAACAAGCAAACTGTAAAAAAAAAAAAAAAAAAAAAAAATTAAAGATGCGTCTACGATCAATAATCGTCACACCCATATAAAGGGATCCAGTAAAGTTTTCATTAGGCTCAGTCCGAATTAAACACACTTCTGTTCACACCCAAGTGCTCCTTGGGGGCTAAAGCAATGAACCATATAGTGAATATGAATAGCATATTGTGTAACGCGTTCGACGCACGGTTGAAAAAAGGGGAAATATGTGTGAATCCTAGGAACGAAAACCACGTGCATGATTAAAAGTCTCCACTAGGGGGCATAAGACATCCAGTTAAGGTCGTGAAACTGAATTTTGCACTGTTTATTGGTAGTGGAAACTTATAAAAAGGGAAAACAACTCATGTTAATTGATTCTCAATATGGGCTGTTAAAAAAATAACATTTTTAAAGTAATTATTAAAGTTACACACATATTAATATAATGTTTAGCAGTATATATATATATATATATATATATATATATATATATATATATATATATAGAGAGAGAGAGAGAGAGAGAGGAGAGAGAGTCCTGTAGAGATTTGTGTAGTCCTGTTTTGTTTTTTTTTGTTTTTTACTTTGTTCTATTTTTTCCCCCAATTTTATGCATGCAAAAAATGTTGCCAAGCCCTTCTGTTGCATTTCTTTTCATTCATATTATAACGAAGGTTCTTACTCCTTTAAGGAAACGCCCGGTCTTGTAGTTTTAGTTGTAGGGTGTGGCGTCGGATTACACCATACTTGTGTCACTCGCGTTCTGACTGTGAATCTGGCAAAAAAAAAAAAAGAAGAAAAGAGCAAGCATGACTTTATAGGTTCTGTTTTGCACCGCAAAAAAAAAAAAAAAAAAAAAAAAAAAAACAGCGGTTCTCATATCCGATTCTCGTCTTTGTTTTTTTCCGAGAGATGCTTTTGCATGTTTTGATAAAGTGATACTTTCTTGTACCAAGTGGCGTGAAGAAAGCGGGTAAGTTCATTCTAACAATGTCCTTCAAATAGAAGTTTAGGAAAGTTGAGCCGGTGCATTTTTATCTTGATAAACCCCAATTACTGTTTCTTTCCTGTTTGTGTTTCTTTTAAATCTCCCCCCACCACACCCCGCTCCAGAGACCGCAGAGTTGTGGGGACTTATTTCAGAAAACGTGTGTTTTGGTGCTCTGTATATGATACAGCATGGCACTGGGTTTTGGTGAGGTTTACTGTGTTCTAGGTGGATATATGAATGGACATTCGTTGTTGAGGAGAAGGATGGATTCCTCCCAAGGTTTCTTCCTCATGAACTTCCTTATGAGTTTAGTTTTTTTGTTGTTTTTCTTGCCACGGTCCCCACTTTTTTGCTCATTACAGATCAACTTATAAGGAACACACTTGAAGGCGTTAAAATTGAATATGATGCACTGTTAACATTTCTTAAGATAAGAAAGAAAGCTAAGGCACTTAAGTGATATAAAATGTTTCTTCAGACACCTGGTGGAGTAAGAACTTGCCAGGTGAAGAAGCGATCAGAGTATTTAGACCTTGACGGTACCTAATAAACTTGCTATGCGTTACCGTTCCATTAACGAGAAAGCTTACCGACAGTCAATTTTAATGTAGAAATCTGATATTAAGATGAAAATTGTAGCTTAAAAAAAACAAACAATTTTTTAATGAATGACACAAAATCTACTAACAGAAAATCCATGCGTATCAATGTCTTCGCCATAGCCCATGAAGTGTTGAATAATTCTTCAGCAAAGCAACAGTGCATACAATTTTACTTGCAGATGTGAAAACCTATGTTAAGTTCTTACATCTGCGTGACCGTCTAAACTGTGCATGTGAAGCCACAGATATCGGTTTTATTTGTAACTCTTACCTTTAACCCATATGAATCATATAGGATTTTAGCTGATGGTGCATTGTGGTGATGTCATGCAAATATGTATAAGCCAAACCTCTGTTGAGTTCCTCTAGCTACTGTTGAATTTGTTTCAACTGCTTAGTAAAAGCTAAGAAAAATAAGCCACTGCAGGTGAAATAACGAATGATCTAGATCCAGCAAGCAAAATTCAACCAAGATCAAAATGTAAGACGACGACCCCTTATATTTTGTAATATTGGGGGGGAAAATACCTTCATTTAAATAGATTTTTCATTGAAATCAACTTCATTTAAAAAGCCATTTTAAGTTGTACCTTAATCAACCATACCTGAATGAATTTATTCTTAGAGGAAGAGCGCAATTTGTACATTGTGCTGGAATAAGCGTGTCTGCTAAATGCTGTAAATGTATATTATAATATATTGGAATATAGTAGATATTCATTCTATGTTACGAAACATTACACTTCAATACATTCTTAACATAAAGAAATGTATCTTGAATCCTGCAATGTTGGTGGTAGAAAATAATGCAAAAAATAATTTAGTAATTTTTTATCATTCATCTCTCATTTTTACAGTAATGGTTCATTGGCACAATCTGCCTCTAAGTGCTTTAAACATCTATTCAACCCTACTCATTGTGTGTTGGCATCTGTTAGAAAATTTCTTTTCAAGGGAGTAAATAATTTCAGGTAGCCATTATTTGAAATGTATTCCATGACAAAAACCTGCCATTTGAACAGGATTGTTAAAATATTTCTATTCTATCTATTTTGAGGGTTAAGCATGTGGACTGTCTGATTCACAAGGTTATTTATAGAGGTGGTAACTAATGATTCATAATTATCGTAACCTTGTGCATCCCTGAGGTGCATTTTATATCTGACATTTGGCCCGTAATGTTGTTTAACACATCTTAACTGAAGCCAGAGCAACCAACACAAAACTGTGGCTTTCAGAGCATAATTCAGACTCAACACCAGAGATGGGATGATCATATACAGAATTCGTTAGTACAATGGCAATCCAGCTAGCTATTTTGTGCAGTGTGCTGACACGGAAGGCACCAAGAGAACAATTACTATCCTTTGTGACGCTTCAGAAACGACGTAGAAAATGCTCCATGTGACTTTTGTAATGGAATGGTCCAAAGAGTCACAAAACATATCTCTATTACTCATTAGAGATTTATGCTACCAGTTCCTTCATGAGGGGACTGATGGTGCAGTCACTTTATTAATTAAGTGAGGATTATAAAGAATAGTTGATATGGAGAATTTCCTATCCACTACAAATTTAGATTAAATCTGGGGGCAGTGTAGGAAAGTCTTTCCCTTTAATTGTATTTCCATGTCTCACCACTAGAGGCATTCACAGTGCCATTCCTGATAAGTTATCTGTGTGACATCACAGGTCACTGCTCACGGCCTTGTGCGTAATAAGCCAGAATATGTCTTTGACAATATATATATATATATATATATATATATATATATATATATATATATATATATATATATAATTTATAGTTCTGAGGATGTTTCACATGATTGCAGTTCAGTCTGTACCATCTAGAATTTTCTTTCTTTTTTTTGCAGATATTTGCAGAACGAGAGGAGGAAAGTCAATGATCTACATGGTTCATGATGGAACTGCTTGGGCTGTTGAAGACGCAGTTCATTTGCCACCTCTTCCTCTGTTATGTGTTTCTAGCCAGTGGGCTCATAGTCAACGTCTTGCAGTTTTGCACGCTACCGTTGTGGGCCATTAACAAACAGCTGGCTCGGAAGGTCAACTGTAGACTGGCGTACAGTGTCAGCAGCCGTAAGTACGAAAGTAGCATCTGTACATCAAAACATTTGATTTTTACTCATTTAAAAAGAATGAGGTAGAGGGGTTTGAGATGCTCAATGCCATTGATGTGAAGCAGGTATGGAACTTGCTTGTCATCCCTGACTATATCTGTATGCTATATCTATGTGTGTCTGTGTATGTATATGCAGGGACACGAGGCAGGTCATATAGAAACCTACAGAAGGGACCACAAGTACCATACATGCTGTGTATATATGTTTTAAATCACTAAATCACTGTTTTTATTTAATGTTCTTTATATTATAATGCACTGGAAGGTATACTTCCCCAATAGTGTAGTATGTGTAATATTAGAAGATATTTGAAGTGTACATTTAGATGCATCGGTCAGGAAATGTATTCAAGATTTCCTTTATTTTCCAGTGAAACATAGCTCTGCATCTTTAAAAAAATATTACAATGATTTAAAAAAAACAACCAAATATTGTGTTGTATGTATTGTAGAGTTGTAGAACTCTGGATGTAGTTTTGCATGTAAAACCCGTTTCACGCGTTACAATTTGCATTTGCGCTTTTACTGCGACTATACCGCTTTTGTTTTTTTTCCTCTTTTCCATTAACAGTAGCTACATTGTTTATTCAGTATAGCTGATCTCTGAACAATCAGTCAGCTGATCATGTTTTGTGGAGGGTTTATTTTTTTTTTATTTTAGCCAGGAAAAGTGTCCACCAAATAAGTGTTCTTAAATAATATTAGCATCAGTCGTAAATGTGTTAAAATGATCTCCATTGTTGTATTATTATTATTTTTTAATCAAGCAATTCCCCCAAAATACTATAAATGCTATAACAAAGACAAAACTGTTCTTTTGTCTAAATTTGTCTGGTACAATTATTGGCACCCTGTATTTAATTATTGGCTGCCAAAAAGGCAAAGCAAACAGCTCACCTTCTCTGATTAGATGGAAACATACACGATAAGGGGTCCGAGACCATTCCCCTATACAGGATGTCCCTGATCCTTTTACATTTTGACATCCGCACTGGTGGTGGAGTCACCTCTTCAAAGACACACAGGTTTTCTGTAAGTCAGGGGACTGGAATGGCCACAGCATGACCTGGATTTGTGCACAGGAAAAAAAAAATTCACTCGAGTAAAAGAACAAAAGTATTTGCCTTCGAATGCACTTAAGTATCCAAAGTGGCTGTAATGTTCCTATTTTCATTTTTGTCACAAGACTCTTTCCTTAATCAACTCCAGTTTATGTGAAAAGACTCAAATGTTACTCTTGACACTTTTAACAGAATGATATCTGTTGCATTAATCACGAGCCCAAAACATTTTCAACTACTTTATAATAGAAAAAAAAGATCATCTATTCCTTTCTATGTTCTGTTGATCTGTATGCTGGCGATAAGTAGCTGATACCAAGAGTCGATATATAGTGCGCATAGTACCCTGATTGATGAATTACTGCGTGATTAACAAGTTACTTTTTAATCCACTCGTATATACAAAGGAACGACTGGTTTGGTAAAATGTAGTTGAGTCAAAAATGAAAAGATTTTCCATGAATGGAAATAGATGGTAATAGAAGAAAAAAACACAAACAAAAGCATTCAAAAGCCACAAACGTGGATAACTTTGGGCACAAGGTTTTTCCAAAAGGCTGTCTCTCGTATGCGCTCATGTGGTGTTCCATGCCAAAAAGCATTTATAGACCTCGACTGCCGGTATTTCCAGTATTTCCTGTCAAACAGGACACAAACATGTTTGAGAGCCTTTTTTTTCCCCTAAAAACATTTTTATGAAGATTTTGGCATTGATATTTACATTTTGGAATCACAATCATTCTCCATCTGTGTTCCTGCATTGAGACAATGTAGACAAACTGCCTTTTCTAGGTTGCTTGATAACATTTCCAGTTTATTCTCTGCGCTTCGTTTGCTAAATGCTCATTTGGTCTCGTGCCCTCGTTTCCTTTTCCACTCCTGTTTTTCCCCTCAGAACTGGTGGCGCTGCTGGAATGGTGGTCCGGGACCGAATGTACGCTGTACACCGAGCCCGAGTCCTACTCTTACTACGGCAAAGAAAATGCAATCGTTGTCCTCAACCATAACTTTGAGATCGATTTTCTCTGCGGATGGACCTTCTGCGAACGGTTTGGCGTTTTAGGGGTAAGAAACCTCCAGCGACTGTGATCATTTTTCGGTGAAATCTGATTGGACGGTTATTCGGTGGGGGGGGGATTCTGTAATATTTGTACTCGTTGCTCAAACTCAGGTACCGCAGGAAGAACAAGTTTCTATCAGGTTTTTCCCCCTCAACCAGATGTGGTCATGTGATCACCGAACAGTTGTAGAGACTTTGGTTAGTTTGTTTTTTGGGGGGGCGAACCACAGTTTTAGAGGATATATAACAGACAATAAAGCAATTATTGTTTCTATTATTAATTATGAAATTTAGTGGACAATACACACACACAAATCAGGTGTAGCAGTCACAATATTTTTTGCCAAAACGGGGCAGGTAAAAAAAATAGGCATGAACATCAGTACTAACAAATTGTCACAATTTTGTTGTTTTGTTGTTTAAAAATAAATAAAAAAAATACATTTAAAAACTCTTGAAACTCCAGGACGCCTTTTAAATGTATGTCAAATAGAGACACGAGATGTTTAGACAATTGGTTAGAGCAACTAAAATGGCTCCAATTAAATGGTTATTAATAGTACAGTTGTGTTCAAAATAATAGCAGTGTGTTAAAAAAGCCCGAAATCCTTATAATAACTTTGATTTAAATTCATGCAAATGCATTGCATTCCCCGTTAAATTAACATAGGGAAAAATTTATCACATTTTTTTATTTGCAGAAATGGAAGGAAAAAGAATATTATTAGGGTGTTTTAAAAAAAAAAAAAAATAGCGGTGTCTGCTTGTTCATTTACAAAGTCAAACATTTGCTGTATAAACTGAAACAATAATGAAGTGTTAGCTTTCTTGTAAATCACTGAACTATCATTTAGTTGTATAATTCACGATTTCTGAGAACTGCTTTCTAGAGTAACCAATGGCACCTGTAAACAGGTATTCCAGCCCAGGATGACTGCACAACACAATTCCTTTGCATTTCTTGGTCGTGCTTCAGAAACAGCATTTTTGACGTCACCACACAAGGTTTATATAGGATTAAGGTCCAGGGGCTGGGCTCCATAACTTTAATCTTGTTGGTGTGGAATCGAGGTGCTGTTTGCTAATTGGTGTGTTTAGCGTTGTTAAAACACCCATTTCAAGGGCATTCCGTTTTCGATATAAAGCAACATGACCTCTTTAAGTATTTAATTGTACTCACACTGAACCATGAACCCTGAAATGCAATAAATAGGCCCAGACCATAGTATGATGCTTGTGTCACTGTCTTCACGGTGTACATTTACATTTGCGGTATTTAGCAGACGCCCTTATCCAGGGTGACGTACAGGAAGTGCACCGTGGCATACATTGGGTGTTTGAAGGCTGTCTGATATATATATCCCTATCCCTATACCCAAAAAGAACATGAATTTATTTCCATTAATTATTTTGAACACAACTGTATGTATACATATAAAATATTGTTTGTAAAAGAATATATATATATATATATATATATATATATATATATATATATATATATTTAATATATGATTTATTTATTTATTTATTTTTTAAGCAGTAAATGCTAATTTTCTTTTCTTTTAAATATACAGAGTTCCAAGGTGCTGGCCAAGAAAGAACTTGCATATGTGCCTATAATCGGCTGGATGTGGTACTTCATGGAGATTGTCTTCTGTAAGAGGAAATGGGAAGATGATCAAAAGACGGTTGCAGAAAGTCTTCAGCGGCTGAAGGATTATCCAGAGAACTTCTGGGTAATTTGTAATTTAAAACAATGTACTCTGAGCTCTTTAAATAGGTCAAAGGGGAATCTCCCGAACCTTCAGTTGGCGAGCACGTACAGAGTTATTACACTAGTACAGTACATCAAGTACCTTTACAGTACATTTTGCGATCACTATCCCACGTACACTGTTGCTGTTGAAATGTATATATTTTCAATCGAAACCATAGTTTACATTAGGAAATACTGACAACTAAGGAATTAGTAAAAAGTACAGGCTTTTGTAAGGTAAGGTCAATTCAAGAAATAATCAACTGGACTCCATTGAAAAGCTTTTTAAATCAAATCAATCAATTTTTAGTTTTAGATCTTTTTAGGAAAAATGAATCTTGAAAATCTTAATTCAATTTTATTCTTTTATTTTTGAAAAATAAAATCTAGATCCTGCCACGAACATAGCAGTAGAAGCTGGCATTATGTAAAGAAACCAAAAACTAAACCAAAGCAACTGAGAAAAACATTTACAAATACTAAAGAGAAATACCATGCAGCAACCGTATATAGATACAGATATCAAAAGAAAAAAAAAAAAAAAATTATTATATATCTATATATATATATATATATATATATCTATATATATATATATATATATATATATATATATATATATATATATATATATATATATATAATGGACACAAAAAACCAAAAACAAAAAACTAATAGTTCAGTTCAAAGGTTAAGTACAATAGATTTTATGCACTTAGCATTTTGGTAAATCGAGCACAAAAATATTATTTAATAACGCCAGCTAATGTTTTTTTTTCTACCTTCTATTTAGTTCCTTCTACACTGCGAGGGAACTCGCTTCACTCCGGAAAAAATCCAGAAACACCAGACTAGTATGGAAGTGGCAGAGAAAAAGGGACTTCCCAAACTCAAGTACCACCTCCTGCCCCGCACCAAGGGTTTCTGCATCACCGTTCAGAACCTACGGGGGGGAACAGGTGGGAAAACCGTGCAGCCAATAACCAAACTCATATATATATCTATATATATATATATATATATATTATATATATATATATATATATATATATATATATATATATATATATATATATATATATATTGCGCATGTGCCAGTCTCCAGTGTACACCTGTTGATGCTGATTCAGTTTGTCTCCACTGTAGTTACTGCTGTGTACGATTCTACTACACTTAATTTCAGAAACAACCAAACACCAACACTGCTCGGATTACTAAATGGAAAAGAAAAAGTCGACACCTGATGCTGATTTATAGGTGAGGGGTAAGATTATAAGAAGTGATCTGTTGATGTTTGGGTCAACAGGTGAGGTTACTCTGCTTTGCATTTTGGCACCAAGTGTTTCCTTGTTGAAATTTGTAAAAGTTTTATTCAGCGTGCAGTCAAGTCAAATGGGGGATTTGAAGATTTACGTTTTTTTGTCACAAATATTAGATGAGAACTATAGGGTTATATATATATATATATATATATATATATATATATATATATATATCTATATATATATACTATATATATGTATGTGTGTGTGTGTATATGTATGTATGTCTGGTATGTGTGTGTATATGTGTGTATCTATATATATATCGAGATCTATATATATATATATATATATCTATATCATATATATATATATATATATATATATATATATATATATATATATATACACATACATACACACACACACACGCGCGCACCTCATTTACAAATAGAAACAGTAACAGTACAGGGCTTTCTGTTCGCCATGGTTACCGAATGCAAACCCTTTTCCTGCACAGAACAGTAATTATTTTTTTTTATTATTAGTAGTAGTAGTAAACTTGAAAACGCACACAAACACATTTATAACCTAAAAGAGGGTCTAACAAATGTGAACTATAACTTTTCATTAATTTGATTTGTGCCAAATTATTTGATTACTCTGGTGTAATTAATATAATAAAAATTGTATTGCATGAATGAATTGAAGGGGCACGGTGGCTTAGTGGTTAGCACGTTCGCCTCACACACACGTTCACAGTCACTCCTCCAGGGTTGGGGTTCGATTACCCGCCTCCGCCGTGTGTGTAGTGTTTGCATGTTCTCTCCGTGCCTCAGGGGGTTTTTCTCTGGGTTCTCCGGTTTCCCCCGGGAGAGAGAGAACTGTTTATTAATAACAGTTAATAACTT
Organism: Kryptopterus vitreolus; assembly: GCA_030449085.1. Classification (NCBI taxonomy): domain Eukaryota; kingdom Metazoa; phylum Chordata; class Actinopteri; order Siluriformes; family Siluridae; genus Kryptopterus; species Kryptopterus vitreolus. The sequence goes on from JACRUU010000019.1 coordinate 23,355,154, forward strand.
ACGACCATGATTCATTTATATCAGGGGTGTCAAACTCCATTCCTGGAGGGCCGCAGCCCTGCAGTGTTTTGTTCCAACCCTGCTCCAATATACATACCATGTAGTTTTCAAATAAGCCTTAATGACTTGATTAGTTTGGATCAGGTGTGTTTTAATTATGGTTGAAGCTAAAACTCTCCCCTTCTAGAACTTAATATTTGAGAGCTTCCTCAAAGTGTGCTAAGAATTTCTCCTACCTTCCTTCATCTTCTGCTAATAAATATGATTTTGTGGGAAAATATTTTTACTAGCCTTTTTTTTTGTTGTTCTAATTGGCTCCAAACCAGGGGTGTCAAACTAACGACTAAACTCAAGCATAATTAAAAACACCTGATTCAAGTCATTAAGGCTTATTTGAAAACTACATGGTATGTATATTGGAGCAGAGTTGGAACAAAACACTGCAGGGCTGCGGCCCTCCAGGAATGGAGTTTGACACCCCTGATTTATATGGTCATTTTCTAGCTCATTAACTCTGTTTAAATGCCAATGTATTTACCCCTTTGTGTCATCTTAATATACTAGTTTGTTATTTTGTTGGCTGCCAAATTAATTTATTTATTTTTCATATGTATGTTTTTTTTTTAGGAGAATTCCACTGGATTCAATCCCAGAGAACGAGTCTGAATGTGCCATGTGGCTCCACAGATTGTACCAGGAAAAGGTGAGAATCTTTTTTATTTTCTTCTGTTTGTTTTCCAATTGTGCACAGTCTTCTAAATGCCTAACTATGTCACCTGTTGGTAATAAATAAATACATACATTATAGTGGGCTCCGCCTCAGTATGGGAGGAAGAAGAGAATGGTTCCCTTAGAGAGCCATTTGTTTACATTTATTTTCACCCCGTCGAGTTCCTTTATCGGTACTTCGTGTCTGTTTTTATTGGCGTCACCAAAAATAGAGCACATTGAGAGGTTACACCTAAGAACACTAACCAAACGAGTTTCAACTCAATTTCGTCCAGGCTCCTCCCTCCACACGTTGTTCCCGGCTCTCGTCCATGTACATATTGAGTGTAAACAACAATTTAGCGTACTGTATGTTGCTGGATGTTCTATTCTTAAATTAGAGCACTACCCCATCACCATTCAAGACTCTATGATTTTATATATATATAAAATATATGATTATATATATATATAAAGAACGCATCTCCATCTTAGTTTGGGGACTTACCTGTATTGACATTCACCAGTTATATTAGTCTGTTACTCTTATCTTATTTATTTGTTTGTTTTTAATATTTAATATTAACATTTAGATTTGATTTTTAGTTTGGGATTTATTTTTTTTCTCCTGTAACTTTTGATGTCATCTTTGCCCATCTCAGGACGAATTCCAGGAAATATACAATCTGACAGGGCGTTTCCCGGGCCCCACCATGAGTCCCCCTCGTCGCCCTTGGGCTTTGTTCAACTGGCTGTTTTGGATCGCGCTTCTACTCCTTCCCCTGTGTCTGTTACTGCTGCAGTTAATCCAATCAGGCTCAGCGTTCACTGTTTTTACTACAGTTGCCCTGTGTTTTGCAGGTACTGAGTCAAGATTTATAAATATCATCTAGTAATGTCCGTATATATATTTATTTTTATTGCAATTAACCATGGTAGAGCTGCTATATAAAACTGTCTGTGAATTTCCAAAAAAAAACTCCCATGTTGCACTCACAAGGTGATCAAGTGGTTTGCGAGTAAGTAAATCTCCCATTCTATACATACTAATTCAATGCATGACAATCCAACTATACTGCACGAGTCAACATTAAAGGTCCTATACGCCCAATTTTCTTTGTCCGTTTACTTCTCAACTAATTCCCTTTGTCCATATGTTTAAATTGGCAGGATATGGTATAACAAAAAGGAATGGGCGAGGACCTTTAAAAAAAAAAAAAAAGCACAATAGCATTTCCACTAGTTGAGATCTTTACAATACAAGAGCAGCAGTATGTTATCCATGCATTGAATCTGGAGTAAATGTAAGTAGGGCTGGGAATCGGAAATCGATTCCTCTTATTGAATCCTGGGTGTAGTTTTATATTTATATATCTTCCAGGACCTTTACTTTTGAAAAACCCCAAGGCTAAATGTAATTAATGTAATAAACTAATGTTTATACGAGGAATTGGAATCGATAAAATTAAACTGATAACTAACCTTAAATTTAAGAAACGAATACTATTTATACATGTATACAATCAAACTAAAGTCTCGACTTTATTTATTTATTTTGTTCCCCCTTCAGGCTCCCTTGGTGTTCGCTGGATGATCGGCCAGACAGAGATCAACAAGGGCTCAAGCTATGGAAACAAAGAGGGTCGTCTTAATAACAATAAAAACAATTGAGAATCCCCAGCAGCAGACCTTCAGTAACATCTACAGCACGTACCCCGAGACGAAATGCAAAAAAACACAAGCGGCGAGTTTTTATCAACGCAACAGGGAAACATCCGAGCGGTCCAATGCACTGGCAGCTATTCGTGTTCACGGAGATTGGATCGTCGAAATGGAAATTGTATAATCAAGGTGTAATAAAATAACTTTATAATCATTATATACTATATAATTACAATGATAAAAAACAAAACATGAATTTGTGCAATAATTCTGCCAAGCAGAAATGTGGGTGTATGTGATATGAATAAAATTACACATTTATATATAGTAAGCCAATAAATAAAACTGAACTGTTTATTGACGAATTTCGTGTTACACTGCAAACACTGAAAACTAGGAATTAACCGAGGACCACAAATATTGATGCATGGGTTTTTACTAGGTATTTGCTACGAGGGTTTAGGCATACAGTTAAGATTGTTGGTACATACAGCAGTTCATATTTAAAAAAAAAAAAAAAAAAACAATTCTCTGCAGATATTATGGTAAGGCAGTTGTGGATTGAGTTGATGCTTAAGAGAACGTGAACCGTTTCCTCATCAGCTGAGTACATGACTGCAGCCGTATAATTAAAGGCATACCTCTGGCGTTTGGGAAAGGTTCTGCCAATCCTTCCAACTTCCTGAAGTAAAATCGAACAATTGTCATCAGAGAATTAAACGAAATACAATATTTAAAAACAATAATAATAAAAAAAATCCCTTGAACTCGTTGTTTAAGCTTCTCTTTTGTGAAAGGGACGACTGAATCCATAAGCAGCGATTTCCTCCAACTCTCTCTCCCACTCGGATGAGCACATTTATTGTTTGTGCTTCGAGTAGGAACATGAAAAAGTGCCTTTTAATACGTGTTCGTTCGTTCGTTTGTTTGTTTCCTCCCCCAAAACGCATTTGTTATTTAATCAAAGACTGCTGTCTCGACTATGTGGCTTTACAATATGCTTTATACAAAAAAATAAACCTTATTCTTACATTATATACAATGTGCCACAGCTACCTTCTACCGCTCCACCAACTGGCCCTTATAAACCTGTAACTGAACAATGTAAAACCTGCTCTCGCACACCGCAGAGTACCGCCGCCGATCGCCGAGCCTCCGAGAGATGTTTCTCACTCCTTGTACCACAGTTCCTTTAGAATACCATACATAGTAGTGCAAGCATTTGTAAACATAAAGAGATTCCGCGGCCGCCGCTGCATCATTCTTCATCTGTGCAGACCTAGAAGTAGATAAAAAAAAAGTGACAGAATTACTCATTGATCGTCAATTTATACACCCTATATTTAAATAATGTAGCTCCTCAAGATCCATAGTGTGGGAACTTCTGTAAACAATAACGAGCTAAATACTTAAGTGAGATTTGCATGGAGGCCCGTTTCCGACATTAAAACAGAAAATTCCGAAATGGATTTCTGCCAATTCCAAACTTTATTCCTTGTCATTTTGAGCTCAACAAAACCAAACACTTCCTGCTGTAATAATGCAACGTGCACATATAGCAGACTTGAGCTAAGGCTATGCTATTATCCACTTTTTCACAAGTTAATTTATTGATTGTAGCCCATTTAAATTTGGATTTTTGGCAATATAGAGGAAGTGATGCTGGATTCTACCTTTTCTCCTCTCTATAAAGCAGTTTTAATTACACTGGAACTGTGTGTGTGTGTGTGTGTGTGTGTGTGTGTGTGTGTGAGAGTGCGCGATTCAGACCTTGACGAACGGGTGATCTAGCAACACGCTGGCAGTCGAACGGCATTTGGGCTCACTCTCCAGACAGTGGGCCAGGAAGTCTTTTCCCTCTGTGCTTAGTTTCTCAGGAATGGGTGGTTTGTGTCCCATTCCTACCTTATACATGATCTGGAAATTGTGTTCATACTCATGCCATGGTCTCTAAACAGGGAGGGAGGGAGGGAGGGAGGGAGGGGGGGGGAAAGGGTATATATTCAAACTCCATTCACTTTTCTTTTAATGTTGGTTATAAAAATGATTTAATTTTATGTTTATTTCCCCCTCTTGACAAAACGAAAAAAGAAATCGCTGCGTAAAAATGTATTGGAGCCGATATATTAAGATCTGCAAGCTTTATACATAGGAAGTGTTGGGGAGTAACTAGTAACATGTAATGGCGTAATTTAATTTAAAATAAATGTAACAGTAATTTGTTACGGTTACTGAGAGAAACGGTGTAATTAAATTACAGTTATTTATGAAAATGTTAAAGATTACAAAATAGTGTTACATCTGGACCATTTCATGTTTTTTTAGACGACGGCATGATTTTCAACTGAAACGTGACAATTTGCTGCAGTTTCATTTCGAAAAATATAACCGATGTTTTTCGAGGATTGGAAACATATAATGTTAATTTAAAGCGCCACCCAGTGGACAAAAAAGTAATAGAATGAAATCATGAACCATGGGAGGTGGTATAGCCCAGTGGTTAAGGTGTTGGACTCTGGACCGGAAGATCATGGGTTCAGGTTCAAACCCCACCACCACAAAGATGCCACTAGTGGGGCCCTTGAGCAAGGCCCTTAACCCTCAATGCTGCAAAGTCGCTCTGGATAAGGGCGTCTGCTAAATGCCGCAAATGTAAATGTAAAAATCAGTTACTTTTATAAAGTAATTGAAAAGTTAGATACTTATATTATGAATAGGGTCATTTGTAATCTGCAATCTGTTACATTTCCAACGCAACCTTCCCAACACTGTATATAGGTGCGCTCTTTTTCTCACGGACAAAACCTTCATTGACTGAACACGTTTCAGTACTGCATGACCAACAATATTAAATTGCTTTACCTCATTTAGTATAGAGATTAATTTGACAATATCTGGACCCCTTAAACAGAACAATAAGTACAGACGAAGGGAGATGATACCTTTCCTGTGACCATCTCAATGAGGACACAGCCGAGACTCCAGATATCAGCGGCACGTCCATGACCTTCACCTTTTGCCCTTGTGATGACCTCAGGAGCCATGTATGCTAAGAAGGGGGATGGAAAGGAATGGAGATATTTTTTATATAAGAATAATTAGCAGCAGTTATTATAGTTAAATAGCGGACTATAGTTTGTTTGGTATATTAGCGAGATCATTGAGGGAGGTGGTAACTCAGTGGTTAAAGCATCGGGGCTGGACCGCAAGATCTCAGGTTCATATCCCAGAACTACCAAGCTGCCACTAGTGGGCCCTTGAGCAAGGCCCTTAACACTCAAGTCGTTCTGGATAAGTGCATCTGCCAAATGCTGTAAATGTCCTTACCTGCAGTCCCCAGTGTGCTGTTCACCTCTCCCGGCATAGTATGAGCATTGTTTTTTAGCTTGACGGAGCAGCCAAAGTCTCCCAGCTTTATCAGGCCAGACGACGTGAGGAAAATGTTGGCTCCTAGAACAGCACAGTACAGCAATGCATTAGCATGAAGCTATTTCTCAAGCTATGCTCCAATGTAGACGTAAGACACCTTTGATATCGCGATGAACAATGCCATGTTCATGGAGCACGTTGATGGCCGTAGTGATTTGCTTGCAGTACAACCGTATAACATGCTCCTGCAGTCCCAGTCGGGAGACCTCCTCCAAAGTCCCTTCATCGCAATATTCCATGAAGATGTACATTTCTTCCTAAAAGAGATCATCGAAGACGATCTCAAATGCAGGACAGAGGGAGGAAATGTGGCAGTTAAAGTGACTTCAAAAACCGCCTTACCCGGTGAAGCTCGACTCCGAAGTAACGGACCAGGTTTGGGTGTTTAATTCCTTCGAAGATTTTCAGCTCATCCGCAGTCTCTTTGATCGTTTTGTGGTCGTTCGGTTGGAAACGAATCTTTATACACATATGCAGAGTTTGGTTTATGTACAGATGTCACTTAACAATGAAATTCTTAAGCAAAGCTACAATCAAACAACAAATAATAAACATTAAATAATATTACACAGAAAGTATATATATATATATATATATATATACACATACACATACATATATATATATATAGATATAGATATATATATATATATATATATATATACATATACACATACATATATAACAGAGTATATATATATATATAGATCGATATATATATATATATAGATATATATATATATATATATATATAGTTACTTATATATATACATATATATATATATAGATATATATATATATATATATACACATATATATATATATATATATATATATATATATATATACACACACACACCAACACACACACACACCACACACACACACACGAAAACTTTTCAGGGTGTTCAAGGGACAATACCTCTTTCATAGCCATCAGTTCTCCTGTGTCCACATTAATACAAGTATAGACCTTTCCATATTGTCCCTCCCCTGTGAGACATAAGAGACAAAATGAATTCACTTCACACACACAAACAAAATAATAAATAAATATATATATATATATATATATATATATATATATATATATATATATATATATATATATATATATATATATCTATGATAAAATATATATATTATAAAATATATAGTAAATAAAACAGTTGGATTTCCCATACCTATCTTGTTGCCATACCCTCTCTGCCATTTAAAGGTGACCTTGCGTAGACCCACGTGCATAATATTGTCATAGGATTTGGGGGTACTGCAAACCTGGCCAATAACATTGCGCTGCCTCAGGGCAGCATAACGCTTCTCTTCGAAGCAGTGGATGGCTCTGTGTATTGTCTCAATTTGAGTCTGACATGCAGCTGTGTCTACTATAAAACAAAGTAGAAAGTATAATTTAGTGTGTGTGTGTGTGTGTGTGTGTGTGGGGGGGGGGGATTACATTATGAATGTAATTCCGATATTGAATTAAATCCAACCTTTAGACTGGCAAATAAAGTTACGCAGTTCCCAACTACGACGAGAGGCAGCAGCTGGATCTGCTTTTGGATAGGATGGCTCTAAACAGGAAAGGCAATAATAATGAGTATAGTATACAGAATAATGAATTGAAATCATCACACACACACACACATATATATATACATATACACACACACACATATTATATATATGGGTGTGTTGGATACAGACGTGGACAAAATTGTTGGTACCCTTTGGTCAATGAAAGAAAAAGTCACAATGGTCACAGAAATAACTTTAATCTGACAAAAGTAATAATAAATAAAAATTCTATAAATGTTAACCAATGAAAGTCAGACATTGTTTTTCAACCATGCTTCAACAGAATTATGTAAAAAAATAAACTCATGAAACAGGCATGGACAAAAATGATGGTACCCCTAGAAAACACAGAAAATAATGTGACCAAAGGGACATGTTAATTGAAGGTGTGTCCACTAATTAGCATCACAGGTGTCTACAACCTTGTAATCAGCCATTGGGCCTATATATATGGCTCCAGGTAATCACTGTGTTGTTTGGTGATATGGTGTGTACCACACTCGACATGGACCAGAGGAAGCAAAGGAAAGAGCTGTCTCAAGAGATCAGAAAGAAAATTATAGACAAGCATGTTAAAGGTAAAGGCTATAAGACCATCTCCAAGCAACTAGATGTTCCTGTGAGTACAGTTGCACATATTATTCAGAAGTTTAAGATCCATGGGACTGTAGCCAACCTCCCTGGACGTGGCCGCAGGAGGAAAATTGATGACAAATCTAAGAGACGGATAATCCGAATGGTAACAAAAGAGCCTAGAAAGACTTCTAAAGAGATTCAAGGTGAACTTCATGCTCAAGGAACATCAGTGTCAGATCGCACCATCCGTCGTTGTTTGAGCCAAAGTGGACTACATGGGAGACGACCAAGGAGGACACCATTGTTGAAAACGAATCATAAAAAAGCAAGACTGGAATATGCCAAACTACATGTTGACAAGCCACAAAGCTTCTGGGAGAATGTCCTGTGGACAGATGAGACAAAAATCGAAGTTTTTGCCAAGGCACATCAGCTGTATGTTCACAGACGAAAAAATGAAGCATATCAAGAAAAGAACACTGTCCCTAACTGTGAAACATGGAGGAGGCTCTGTTAATGTTCTGGGGCTGCTTTGCTGCGTCTGGCACAGGGTGTCTTGAATCTGTGCAAGGTACAATGAAATCTCAAGACTATCAAGGAATTCTAGAGAGAAATGTACTAGCCAGTGTCAGAAAGCTTGGTCTCAGTCGCAGGTCATGGGTCTTGCAACAGGACAATGACCCAAAACACACAGCTAAAAACACCCAAGAATGGCTAAGAGGAAAAAATTGGACTATTCTAAAGTGGCCGTCTATGAGCCCTGACCTCAATCCTATTGAGCATCTTTGGAAGGAGCTGAAACATGCAGTCTGGAAAAGGCACCCTTCAAACCGGACACAACTGGAGCAGTTTGCTCATGAGGAGTGGGCCAAAATACCTGCTGAGAGGTGCAGATGTCTCATTGACAGTTACAGGAAGCGTTTGATTGCAGTGATTGCCTCAAAAGGTTGCGCAACAAAATATTAAGTTAGGGGTACCATCATTTTTGTCCATGCCTGTTTCATGAGTTTATTTTTTTACATAATTCTGTTGAAGCATGGTTGAAAAACAATGTCTGACTTTCATTGGTTAACATTTATAGAATTTTTATTTATTATTACTTTTGTCAGATTAAAGTTATTTCTGTGACCATTGTGACTTTTTCTTTCATTGACCAAAGGGTACCAACAATTTTGTCCACGTCTGTATATAGATATATATATATATACACAAATATATATATATATATATACACACACACACACACACACATATATATATATATACACACACACACACCACCATATATATACACATATATTATATATATATACACACCACACACACACACACACACACACACAATATTATTTTGCATAATTTAGTGACTCAAAGCTTAAATTTGCTCTAGCGCATTACATTTGACAGCCCTAGTAAACACAGAACAAGAGAGTACAATATTTCTTTTGTTAAGCCTTTTGTAGATTAGTTAAGTTGTTCTTAGTTCAAGGATCACATCTCGACGGTCCAAAGGTGTTTTGGTGAACGACGAAGTTATGCACTCTGGTGTTTACTTTGGAGTGGCTGGTGGCTGTTTTAGGTCCCAGAACTCCCTCATATCTCAGTTCCGCTTGTACTCTGCTCACAATGACCATAAAAGTAGCTAATAATAATCTGTGCTTTCTTTCTCGACCTCCCTCCACACATTACTGAGGTACTAATACACTCTAATCCAAATGTTAAATTCACTTTGACTAAAAAGCTGAATTTCCATGGCCTGCAATGGAGCGGAAAAACAGGCCGTTGTTGTTCTGAACACTGCGCAGACGAAAAAACAAATATAGAGAGTAATTTAAATGGAAATGATCTAACACCCAGCCACTGAAGTGGTCATTTGGTAGCCAACGCTCTTTAAAATTCCTAACTGTTCTTTCTCTCTCTCTTTCTCTCTCTCTCTGTTGAGGTAAATATGCCACTGCTGAGCTGCCAGTGTTCCAGACCCCCTCTACACTCTGGACCTGTCTGACCCGTCCTGACGGGTGCCTTAGACACTTCGGAGACCTGGGGACACTTCCACACTGCCATGGAGACTGCCATTCATATAAAATAAAAACCTGCCTACACCCAAACAAGGACGGGTTCTCTGTTTGGTTTCTCTCAAGGTTTCTTCCTGTTCCCATCTCAGGGAGTTTTTCCTTGCTACAGACCATATTTTAGTATATTGTGTAAAGCCGCTTTGTGTCAATGACAACTGTAAAAAGAGCTCTGTGAATTGAATTGAAATGTTTGCTTTAGGTAACAGGTACAGTTTACTTGAGCAGGAAAGGAATAAAACGGCGCCTTAAAATAGACTAAGCATTCCAACAAGCAAAAATGCATGAAAATAATGCAACCCAACAAATTTTATTTCGCAAAATGGAAATGAAAATTTAACGTGACAAAGAAAAATCCCTCGTATTCCATGACGAACAAATAAATACTAATTCTAATTATTCAGCATGAGGTGAAGCCTTGCAATGTTTCTAAGATATTAGATATTATTCGAATGTTAAATTTGTGTCAAATCACTCACAATTGGTAAAGGGTAAAACAGAGCTTGGCAATTTTAAAGTTATTATTATTAATATTATTATTATTTTTGCCTACACTTGCTTTTAAATCAATTCGTTATTATTCGCTGAATGCTTTCAACAACAGACATTGGGCCAAACAAACTTCACTAGTTAAATCGTTTATAAAAGTATAAAGTTGTATAAAGTTTGTTGCTTATAATTGTCAACTGTCATCCCTAATGAGTAAAAGCAGTGGCGGCTGTATCAAGGAAAAACTCCCTTGAGGAAGAAAGGGACCAGACTGAAGAAAGACTGAAAAAGGAACCTGTCCTCATTCTCAACACTCAATGTCCATTTATTACAGTTCCATCATTGGTAAGATCTGTACTGGCAGCAGTAATATAGAGCAGTTTAGAAAACAGAGTAATAATATATATATATATATATATATATATATATATCGATATATATATATATATATAGATATATATATATTATACACATACATACACACACACACACACACACATACACACACACACACACACACACACACACACACACACACACACACACACACACACACATATATAAGGTCTTACCTTCTCTGTCTTCCGTAGGACTGGAGTGGCGACTAAGTGATCTGAAGTTCAATTCAGCTGCCACTGATGAAAGACGGTCATTCTCGTGAGCACTGAAAATACAAACAAAATAGTATAGCAGCCTTTTTTTTTTTTTTTTTTTTAACACATGCATAAAAGCACCCCAGCCATTAGGGTTGTACAAGTCAGTGCATTCCTAGTGCCGATGCCAAGCTCTGCTAAACGGGGAGGGTTGCGTTCGGAAGGGCATCCAGGGTAAAACGTGCCATACCAAACATGCGGATCATCCGCCGTCGCGACCCTTAACGGGAGCAGCCGAAAGGAAAAGAAAGACGACCGATGCATACAAGCATGGGAGACATTTGACAATGAAAATATGCAAAGCATGAGACAAAGCAATAAAAAAAAATCCCTGATATTCCAAACCTCCCTGACTGGAAATCAATGTCTGTTAAAGAGTTTTAAAAATTCCACGATATTCCAGAAATTCCGTGACCTGTGGGAACTCTGCTTCTAACTGCATGTACAGTACGTGTGACCTACCTGGCACCTTCTGCATTAGGAATGAAAACAGGGATGGGTTTGGAGGATCACTATGGCATCGAGGGACTTTGACAGGCCGAGGACTATTTCGAGGAGCTTGAAACAATAATAATAAAACAAATTAATTAAATGACATAAAAAAATTCAACTTGAACTCATTTGTTGGTGATAAGCAACAAATAGCAGTTTTTCAAGAATTGTTTTATGCTTTCAAGTACGATCACACAAGGGGGCAAAAAACGAACCAATGTATAGGCCGGTCACAGGACTATGTGGCTTCCCAATTACATGCCCGATACACTCATTCATCAGGGCCTGAAGACTCTAAGGGGAAAGAAAAGTGTAATATAAATGGAATGCGTCATTTTTGGTATCACTACTAATCAAAATAAAATGAGCAGAGATCTACTTTACCAGGAAATCATCTTCAGGTAACGCGGAGATGAAAGCGGGTTCAATGGCTTGAAGGAAATCGAAGCCTTGTGTTGCCCACCTGAACCACCATATTCAATGAACACAAGCATATATATATATATATATATATATATATATATATATATATATATATATATATCTATATATATACACATACATATACATACATACATACATACATACATACACCACACACACACACACACACACACACACACACACACACACACACACACACACACACACACACATACACACACATACACATACACACACATACATACACACATACACACATACACACATACACACATACACACATACACACACACACACAAACACACACATACACACACACAAAAAATGTCCATTGCCAAAATACAAAAAACACAGCATGGAAAGGGACTAACCTGGGACGGGTACCTCTTCCACTCTCACACTTTGTTAGGACGTAGTTCATCCACTTCCGAGCAAAAGTAATGTAGCGCTCCCCGATCCGCTGCCTGAACTCCCCAGACATCAGCCTCACCACCTCTTTGTGGTACTACAGTATAATATATCGAAATCAAACCAATACACATCTGAATGAACCCAATTACATGAGGCGACAAATGAAAATCTGCACACGCAAACCTCAAAGGCAAAGTTGTAGCCCTGAATCATGGCTTCTCTGTAGTACTGTTGAAGTGTGATGGACTCGGACTCCTCGACTTCTTCTCCAAACTCGGTGGTGAACATGTATTCCACACGGTCTATGGCACTGTTAATCTTATTGCACAAGTTCAGAGCCTCGTTCTGTAGACGAGAAAGATAAAAACAAGGACCGAAGAGGAGATGAGAGATTAACACTAGTAGTAATTTTATTGTGTCAATAAATAAGTCGAAATTTCATGTTCATTTTCATTAACAAAAGTGTGAACATAAAAATTCAATAAATAAATAAATAATAACAACGCCCCTCCCCCCCATTATATACCCTTAACCCTCTGTGCTCCATTATATATATATATATATATATATATATATATATATATAATTTAATATAAGCAACTAAATGCAACATTTTTAAACCAATTTACATTGGTTTTAAACCGGATTTACATTTCCATAAATTAGGATGATACAATCGGGCCCTATTACGATGAAGCGCAAACCCATTTCAATTAAATTCATTTATATTAGTACTGGAAAGAAAAAAAAACGAAAAAAAAAAAAAAAAAACAGCTGTACTCCTGAGTGTTGGACTATAGTGGGCAGTGTACACACCGAATTTTTCTTACCTCTCGGATGCGCACTAACTCTCAAACTGATAAACTTGTGTGTCATTTTTATATTTATTTTTGCAGACAGCAAACATTGGGTAATTGGGTAAAATAAAAATAAGTAATATTGATTTTGTATTGACCCCCTCGAAGGAGAGGAGGCGGTCTCCGGATTGCTCGTTCGCTCCGGCTTTGCTTTCAGACCCTATCTCCCCTCCTGGCTCTCCCTTTCGCGAACGGAGAAATTAGAGGCACGGCGGTTTAGTGGTTAGCACATTCGCCTCACACCTCAAGGGTTAGGGTTCGATTCCCGTCTCGGTCATGTGTGTGTGGAGTTTGCATGTTCTCCCCGTGCCTCAGGGGGTTTTTCTCCGCGTTCTCCGGTTTCCCCCCGATCCAAAAACATGCACGGTAGGTTGATTGGCACCTATTGGATAAATTGTCCCTAGTGTATGAATGCGTGTGTGAATGTGAGTGTGTGCCCTGCCATGGGTTGGCATTCCATCCAGGGTGTATCCTGCCTTAATGCCCATAGACACCTGAGATAGGCACAGGCAGTAGAAGATGAATGAATGAATGATTTTCTATTGATATTATATCACCATGATATTTAATCTAGGTATCACATAGAATCAAAAAGTATTGGTATTGTGACATCACTTCTATGCAATCAATGTATTGTCTTTCGTTAAGACAGACAGCAAATCATCAATTGGCTTAAATGGCCTGACTTCTAAAACAATGCCCTTTCACAGACAATGCAAAAAGATAAATAAAACCCGACTCTAAGGATTCGATCGGTATATATCGGTATGAATTTAAATAAAAATAAAATAATAAAAGCGTAGCGCATCTACTACCTTGAGCTGCTCCAGGGCTTTAGCAATCAGGGGCTGGCTTGACGTCTGCTCACGCCGTAAAGACAACAGCTCGCCCATAGACTGCTGGAAGGCTTTACGCTGGGCCACCAGATGACCAGACTGCATTACAATCATCAACATATTCTCCACCTTATAGACGTTCAGAAAAACAAGCAATGACGATGAATCACAAGTGTATAAGGATAAACGTATTAAATATGTATAATTGGTCTATGTATTTTTGCACATAAATTGAGCGAAATAGAAGTTCATACAGTATGAGCTCAAGGAATGATAATACACCAAAATAGTATTCATTATACCCCCCCCCCCCATTTACCTTCATTGCCTTCAAGGTATCTGCAGTCTCCATTTGTGGCACCAGTTTGACCACATTCCCGTCCCAGTGAACCCAGCTAGACTCAACAGGCACATCCCCAGCTCCGTGCTTGCTCATCAGGAGGTAGGCCTCGTCCTCAGGTATATCTTCGGGCTCCTTGGAGCACTCCTTTCCCGCGGCTGCATTAAGCAGCTGCAAGATGGTGAACCGCTGGTTTATTAGATTGCATGGGACAAAGACCTGGAGTTCCTCCAAGCCTGGGATATGCACCTGTGGAATAATGAAAAGATAGGCCTGTGAATCAAACATCCATTTGTATTCTGGAATCAGATACTAGTTATAAAAGTGCACAATTTTGATTCCTGGACCGTTTTTTTTTTTTCACCCGGCAACCTGTCCGGACCTTTCGGCCGTGTAATCTTCCAGGACCTTATGTGGTAATCTTAACATCAGTTTACAAGAGCGGAAATTCTCTTGATTCTCTTCTAGAAAAAGACAACACAAATAACGTGCCCCTGTAGTATAGACAGTTATGGGTCTGCAAGAGCACAGTAGGGGCTCCTTGGCAATTCTGGGACATGAACCACTGACCTTCCGAACCCAGAGTCTTAACCACTGTGCTCCCACTTCCTACTGCTACTTCCCACTTCCCCTGCCCAGGTTCAGAAGTGAAATACATTGCATCACTTGCATGCTGTCTACAGAAAACAATGCAATTTCTTTTTGCCTGTATTATAATTAGCTTACATCATCCTGGTGAAAACGGCCGTGTTAACATTTAGGACAAGAAGTAAAATGTACCTTGACATAATCTCTGTTTTTCAGCGCTTGGAGGAGACAAGGCACTCCACTGGCAAGGATGAAGTCTGCAGCAATCTCGAGGTCCTAAAGGAAAGAAGTAGACTATGTAGTGCTTATGCTATACAGTGGATATAAAAAGTAATTGGCATTGTTCATAATTGTCTCCAACTTTGACTAAGGCCCCTGTTCCAGCTGAATAAAAACAGCCCCAGAGCAGCCACCACCATGCTTCACATGTTGTGCAGTGTTGTTTTTGTGCCAAACATATCTTTTGGAATTGTGGCCAACAAGTTTGAGACATTTGGTTTCATCAGACTATAACGCATTTTCCCCACATGCTTTTGGAAAGTATTTGTCAGGAATTCCTTTAATGTTGCTGTGGGCTGGGCAACCTCCCTGACCTTCTCGTCTTTTCATCGATTTTGGAGAAACCTGTTCTTGGTAATGTCACTGTTGCACCATATTTTATTGCACCCCTCTCCTGACCGATACCTTTTAACAATGAGATCCCTCTGATGCTTTGTGAGCTCTTCGCTTTCCATGGCCTTTGCTGTGATATGCGACTAGGAAAATGCCAGTAAAAGCAGACAAGAAGAGCTGAACTTTTTGGGGTTAATCAGAGGCACTTTAAACAGTGGCACGTGTACTGAAACCTATTTAACAAGAATTTGAATAGTTGAAAAGGGTGGGCACACTAATGCAACCACATTATTATAGCTTTTTATTTTTATGTCCCACTGAATAAAGATTTCACATTGTTTTCAATCCAGTTCTACAGGTTATAGGTCACATAAAAGGTGGAAACATTTATCAAATTATATATCATGGTGTCATTTTTTGAAAATCATATAAACCTGGCATTTAACAGGGGTGTAGGCTTTTTATATCCACTGTATGCAGCAACCAAAGGTAGAAAAGCAGCGTTTATTGGAACACAATCGAGTAATAAAGCAGATGACAAAATTGTATGAATACACATTTCATACAAAATTATTCCTACATATTAGAACACACATTTCTACCCAAGTGTTTCAGTACAGGGCTTTCAGTACAAATGAAAGGATGATTGAATCAATAAATCAATCAAATCACTCAATGTGTGTTTCTTAAATGCAAACATTTGTGAATGAATTCTGAGATTAATAGAGTATTTATGTACAATCTATCTTTAGAAAATAATTTTATATAATAAATTTAATTTGTGACTGTGTTTTATCCATTTCACTTTTTTTTTTATTTACACCATATTAAAAAAAAATAAGTAATTAAAAATTTCTTCCCCTTAACTGTACCGAACTGTGAACTGTATGTACAAAACCATGACTTAAAAAAAGCAGATAAATAATAATAATAATAATAATAATAATAATAATAGGAAAATGAACGGTGAACACCGGGTGAACACCGCCACATGGTCGTGTAACTTATATTTAACAAATATAAGTCCATGATATGAGGCACGGTGGCGTAGTGGTTAGCACATTCGCCTCACACCGCCAGGATCCGGGTTCGATTCCCGGCTCGGTCATGTGTGTGTGGAGTTTGCATGTTCTCCCCGTGCCTCAAGGAGGTTTTTCTCCGGGTTCTCCGGTTTCCTCCCGGTCCAAAAACATGCATGGTAGGTTGATTGGCACCTTGGAAAATTGTCCCTAGTGTGTGAAAGTGTGTGTGTGTGTGTGTGTACCCTGTGATGGGTTGGCATTCCATCCAGGGTGTATCCTGCCTTAATGCCCATAGACGCCTGAGATAGGCATAGACTCCCCGTGACCCGAGTGAAGATCGGATAAAGCGGTATGAATGCCCATTCAACGGGCAAGATGAATGAATGAATGAATGAAAGTCCATGATATGTCCATTAACCCGGGCAAGGTTATAACACCGAATAATTTCCAAATAATGAAATTTCCAAATAACATAAAACCTTGTTTACACTGAGGAACATTATTCACAAACACTAACACAACACAGGCCCTGGGCACTGGGAGTGTAAGAAAATATCGATACACATGAGTATCACAATATTTTGTTAGTGCGACAATATCGACTCTCAAAAATGCAACATTGGTATTTAAAATTTTTTTAAATAATAATTTGAGCCCTGATCTCTCTATAACTTAGTGACAAGTAGTATTAGGATACTAGCATTTTACTCATGTTAGCGTTAATGTCCAACAAAATGTCTATATGATTGTACATTCTGTCAGAAGTAGTCCTGACATATTTTACTCAAATGAAACATATCCTAATGTGAGTTTTAAAATTTCAGACATTTTTACACATTGCAGAAAGCCTCAACCAAAGGCCGACTTGTCTTACCTTACGCAGCATTTTAGCGAAGCCCAGTGCTTTAGATGCTCGCTCCCGAGCCTCATGGAAAAGCTCTTTGAGAGAGCGACTTGTCTCAATCACGGATCGTCTGTGAAGCCGATCAGAAAGCAATAGAACGTCATCATATCTACCGCACAAAATGTGTTGTCGTGCGTATTTTGTAACGCCTTACCTGATCTCGTCCAGTGCAGTACTGCCATCAGCACTTTCCCAAAACTCATCACAACTCTTCTGGAGCCCTGTGTCCAGGAAGTCCCCTGTTGATCTCAGCAGCATGCCAGCAATATCACTGAAATGAAAATAATATGTTAACAAAACTATTAATGAATACAGGTAACACCTATCTGTATCGTTTCAGTTCAGGATTTTTCGTTCGGTGCGTATCTGTATTGTACGTAATCATGGTTTTACTTTTTTAATCCCTCACTGAAATATTAAGCGTTTGTTTTGCACTTTGAGTAGCAGACACGATCTGTTCTGCAGGAGCGAAAGATGTGTTCGGCACGTGTACGAAGTCGCCGCTACTTCATGTCATCGGAACCTTTTTACAGTAGTTTAGAGACTTTTTCAACAGTCTCAAGAGATTCCCATCAAAGTAGATCGTGGGTTTCCAAACTTTTTGCAGATTTGCGAGGTGAAAATACGCAAGGGCCGGCCATAACGTCACTATTGACATGAACTATAATTGAACTTTTTAAAGGATTTTTTCTTTTTTTTTATTGCACATGGCACACTAATCGCTGCTGTGCCGCCGCGCCGAGTGCGAGGCCACAGGTCTACTGCCCTCTTCTGGCCAAATATAGAATAGGTCATTTTTTTTGGTACACATGTATTTTATACTGTGATGACCAGTGCTTGGCGGCCGCATATTATTGATTTTATTACAGAGGAAAATCCTGACACCTATCCAGTAAGTGAAATAATGGATAAAATATAATATCAACATAATAATACATTGCATTAAACTGATTTATTCTATTTCATTTTGATTTATTTAAACCAAAGCAGACACTGTTTTAAAACAGAAAGCAATTTTATAATTGATATTTCTTTCCCCTAACTGGAGAAAAATTCAACTGAATTCTGACTTCTGGGGGAAAAAAAAATAAATAAAAATAATCACAGTGGGTACGTACCTCAGCTTATATTACCCATAACATTAAGGAGGAACAGCAGGTGGAGCTGAATATGTCGTAAAATGCTGAACGACCTTCATACAGACAAGATATTTACCAGAAGAGCTTCCCGGACTGAGCTTCTCCACCACGGATGTATGGAGTGATGACCTTTGTGAAATTCCATTCCTCCTCCAGTAGGTTTTTCAGGCTGTGCGAAGCTTGTGGGAGCTGCTGCAACATCTCGATCCAACTGCGCATGTAGCCGAAATAAACCTGCGCAGATCACGGAGACGCATACATATTTAAAAACATGCACTTTATTCAGAACAACAGCGCAGCTTATAAATACCGTTCAGTATCACAAAATCTGAAAATGATCCATTATAAAAGTATGTATACATTTTAGTTGGCAAAAATTGGGTTAAACTGGTAATGAATGTTCAACTTTTTGACAGAAAGTCAAATGCTTATATCAACAGAATTATGTAAAAAAATGTATAAAAACAAAAGTCATGGCAATGATGAAAAAGTCACAATGTAAAAAAATAAAATGACTGTTAAAAAATGAAAGCTTCCTAACAAAAATGTTCCATTATAACCAACTTTTCAATACTGAACCTCTGCAGGTCATTTTGAGCAATCAAACCTCTCCAATTTTGCCTTTTAGAATCTGCAGCTCCTTAGGGTGCCTTTTCCAAGGGGTTTAAAATGATTTTTTCCACTAGCCATTCTTCATTGTCATGAGATTTCATTGTCCTAGGATTCAAGACCAATCCTAGCATTTCTTCCTCCTTCCAAAATTTCCTACTTCACTACACTTGATTTCATTCTCATAAACTTAGAATTATATGTATAATTGTAATATAATTGTTGTGCTTAACATTGTGTCATAAAACTAAATGATAATTAAAAGTAATATCATTTTAGTTGGCACCCCTTTTGAATCTTGCCTTTACCTTTTCGCCTCGATCTCTTGAGACAGCTCTTTCCTTTGTTTCTTCCAAGTGTGGTACACACCATTCACCAAAAAACACAGTGATACCTGGAGCCATATATTAGGCCCAATGGCTGATTCAAGGTAGTAGACACCTGTGATGCTAATTAGTGACACACCTTCAATAACATGTCCCTTTGGTCACATTATTTTCTGTGTTTTCACATCATTTTTGTGACCACACATTTCACATCACTGCTTTATCGGTAATATCAATATATATATATATATATATATATATATATATATATATGGCAATGATCACCATCATATATATATTGCTATATATTAAGCCATATCAGATATATATTATATATGCTAGAGATATATATATATATATATGACACTACTTTACACTTGATACAGATATATATATATATAGCTTTATGCTTTATATATATACAGACAGAACATGACTACATACATACACACATGATATATATATATATATATATATATATATATATATATATAGATATATCTATATATGGATATATATATATATATATATATATACAGATATATATATACTGATGTATGATGATGCATTTACATACACACCTTACACACACACACACATTGGCACACACACTGTATATACGAGTATATATATATATATATACACACATATACATCCACATATATATTATATACATATATATGTCACTATACAGCATATACATATACATACATTACACACACACACACACCACACCACCACACACACACACATATACATACACATATATATACATACACATATATAAATAAATAAATATACATACACACACACACACACACACACACACACACACACACACACACACACACACACACACACACACACATATATACGAGTTGGAACCTGAAAGAGTTAGACACATGCCAAAATTATATAGGAAATGTTTTAAAAGCTTTTCTATTGATTATTGAGAAGGGTATGAATAATTTTGGACGTCACATTTTGTTCGAATGTAAATAAAAACTGAAATATTGCCTCTTGTACATCGTCTTATCTTTTTGGAGAAGCCTGTGTCTTTTTGTGTAAAAAAAAAAAACAACTGGGTGAATAAAAGTAACTTTTATTCAGAATTTGCCAGATGTATGGATAATTTCAGGGATGACTGTATAAACTACATATACATACATACACAATCCTAAATGATACATCTTCATTATTTTTGTTTTTTTTATTTACATATTAATTTATGTATTCCAATTCAATTCTTCCACCTGATGTTTATTTAGAATTCTGCATCAATGGATTAATGGATGCATTCTCCTGTCAGACCAGGCCTGATTTATACAAACTGAAATGGAAGCGTTTTTTTAATTTAAAAAAAAAAAAAATTTTAATTTTAGTTTCAGGTGTACTTGACAGTTGCAGTTCTCATTAATGATGAATTTAATCACACACCAACCTCTCTTAAAATCTGTTTGTCTATAATCGAACAGCCCATCTCATATCTTATCAATAACCCTTGCTTTGTGTTCCTTTACAAATAGTCTTTAAGTAAATTCCTAAGACATGCACTTTAATTTGGAAGTTTAGAAGAACAAAGACTCAATGTAATGCAATGAATTTTTTATTTATATAGTGCTTTTAACAGTGGGCAGCTTTACAAGTGGTTATAAAGAATCTATAAGTATGTTCATTAACATTGATCGCTAAGGGCGTGAGCCAGTGATGACTGCGGCAAGGAAAAGCTGCCCTGATGGTGGCATGAAGAAAACCTTCAGAGGAATCAGACTGCTCAGTTGAATGTAAAACAGCTTAAACGAAGAACTGAAATAAAACATTTTATTTATAGGTACCTTTCATGACATTCAAAGAACACAAAAACATAAAAAAAAAAATATCTATAAAAATATACCTACCTGAAAATAAATTTTTAAACGAGATTTAAAAATATATACATGTTGGTTGTTCATACTATTTAAACTATTTCTGCGCTCAAAAATCCTTTTTCCATCGGCATGCTACATGCTTTAAAAAGCCCTGATGAACCTGATGGTACCAACAATATCCTTATTGTCCTAGAACCCATGCATTTATTTATTTATTTGTTCGTTTTACATTTTTTTTCCTAGGTCTCCTGTTTAAACATATTCATCTGCTTGGTCCCATTTAGTAGTCGACAAATTCATCAACAGTTTTTCCGGGTTGCTTTATACAGTACGAGAGCACCCTCTAGAGGTGAACATGTCTTGACATTCCTTTTATATAAACTTTATAACGGTGTGCTACATTTTGCTTCAGTTTGAATGCATGTCTTAATTTGCTAAATATTTATTTATTAATTAATATAACGTTTTGATAATTCAGCACTGGTTTTCAAGTTCTGTACTTATTTTATTTGGAGTGTTAGATTTGTATTTAGATTAGATTTGGTGTCGATTTTGAAAACTACCAGTTGATTAATTGAGCATCAGCGATTATACAGTGGTATAATAAGGCAAAATTTTGGGGCAAAGATGAAGAGATCATTTCCGGTGACACAAATAATAAAAGTTCTTCGTTTAAGCAGATCTACATTCAACAGTGTTGAGGGGGAGGAGTCTGGTTCCTCTCAAGGTTCCTTTCTCATGCCACCTCAGGGAGTTTTTTTATGGCTGTAAATGGAAATCGAGGCAGGGAAAGAAATGCAAGAAAACCCAAAACTTGCCTCTAACATTTGATGGAGATCCTCCTCAAACTCATCAATGTTCGCCTTGGTCTGCAGCCCTTGCGAGTCGGAAATAACGTCACGCAACATGAACTGGTAGTACTGTTTCATCAGGAGCCCGCCTTTCAGCACTTCCTTACACTCACGCACCAACTGCAATCCAATTACAGGAAAAAATAAAAAGCCTGGTTATTTTCACGAAACACAATCTATATTACACATCGAAAACAAATTCATTCATTCATTCATCTTCTACCACTATATCCGATCTTCCCTCGGGTGACGGGGATCCTGTGCCTATCTCAGGCGTCTATGGGCATTAAGGCAGGATACACCCTGGATGGAAAGCCAACCCATCGCAGGGCACACACACACTCACACACACACACACACACACACACACACACACACATTCATACACTAGGGACAATTTTCCAAGGTGCCAATCAACCTACTGTGCATGTTTTTGGACCGGGAGGAAACCGGAGAACCCGGAGAAAAAAAACCCTAAAGACACGGGGAGAACATGCAAACTCCACACACACATGGTCGGGATGATAATCGAACCCGGACCCTGGCGGTGTGAGGCAAACGTGCTAACCACTACACCGTGCCCCTACTCGAAAACAAATTGAGAATTGATGATCAGAATGGAGTTTATCCCCTAGTCCTTGTGATAGAAAATATACATGAAAAATAATAAAGAAAAATTGAAAATGTTCAAATAAAATGTGCAAAAAAATTCATTTTGAATTTTTTTTTTTTTAATTTCTGGGGTTTACAGTCAAACAATTTGAATAATAGAATCCAGACAAAAAGAAATGTGTTTGAGATAAGCATTGAGGTCCGCAGAACATGAAGACCAAGATTGGCGGACACAATAAAAACATTGCATTTCCAGAGGGACGTGTAAACACCTGTTTAATGCTGAGCAGTGAGGGTTTCCCAGCAGGTCTTTGTTCCAGACGCAGTTTGAGGCACTCGTGAATGACGTTGAGTAGTACGCGACAGAGAACCAAGAAGGCGGGACGAAACGAGGGTAGGTCCATATTCTGTAGCTCCTCGCAGGATACACGTCCTGAAGCCGACTCTCCTTCCAAACTCCCGGCCAGGTGACGGGAGAGTTCGGGCAAGTAGTCACTGTACAGCAAGTAACAGTCTGGAACCTCAGACAACTGAAAAAGTACAAACGCATGGTAAAAAATAAATAAATAAATAAATAAATAATATTTATAAATAAATAATAAATAAATAATATTTATAAATAAATAATAATAAATTCATTAATTAATAAATAATAATAAATAAAACAATTATGTGAATAATGGAACTTTGTTTTGATTTATTAATAAACACGCAAAGTTTGCTGCCGGCTGAAAAAGTCGAAGTGTTTAAATAAAAAATAAATCTAAAAACTGAATTGAAGATTTACGTTTATTTAAGAGTCATCGATATGAACGTTGGAGTGCATGCGAGAAGAAACGACGCCCTTGACCCATAACCTTTAACTGCTGAGTTGTACACATAAGATAACTATAGCTCTGGAAAAATACCAATATACATGCAAATGCAGTATTTTACCCCAAAGAGTTTATCACGAAAACGGATATCCCTAAATACACCTCTCCTTGTTTCTTGAGAAACAATAATTCTCACTGAAGCACTCGGATGTTCGTCTACATCACATCAGGAAGAAAAATGGCATTTGCTTTTGTTACTGCGCAGCAATCTGTTACAGCGTTATAAACTGCACTTTATTATCCAACATCACGAACAAGTAACCGAACAGGGGCGTCGTCACGCTTTCTTATATTTTTCTGCATTTAACGATCAGAAGTATGAAGAAAAAAAAATAAGATCTTGTGATCTCTGTAAGCACATTGAATGTTTTGTTCATGAGAGCAGAATCGGAAAAGTAACGTAGCATGACTTCCACAAAACCTCTGAACCAACAACCTTAAACTTGTGACTACTTTTATGGAACTAAAGTAAAACAAACATTGTGTGTGTGTGTGTGTGTGTGTGTGTAATATATATATATATATATATATACACACACACACACACACACACACACACACACACACACATATATTTTTTATATATGTATCTAGCCCCACACACAAATATCAGTGAAACATATTTATTAAAAGATTAAAAAACACACACACACACACACACACACATATATATATAGATATATATATAAACCTATATATATATATATATATATATATATATATATATATATATATATATATATATATATATATATATATATATATATATATATATATATATAAGGTTTTCAGCTCATGATAATAGTTTGGTGTGTTAAATTAACCGTTTTCACATAAACCGAGTTGTTTATGCACATCTTGTGCCACAAAGGATAAATGACGGCCTTTTGTACCTATGCTGAAGTGAAAGCGTACTAGAGTCATTTTATCGAGTGTAAAACTCAAATAACTCAAATTCGTGCACTGAACTGAGTTTACACAATACAAAGAAACAATACAAAGAAACTGACCCAACAACCCCAAACATTTTGAATACAAATAAATTCCATCACATATAGGTTCACATCATTCCTCACCGAAACCTATATATATAAGGCTATATCTGACAATCCAATCTTATATGAAATGACAGGAAGTGAACCCTCACCTCTTGAGCAGGCATGTGGCTGAGCAGTGCAGTCCGAGCCCGCTGTAACGATCGGTCCATCAGCTTGTGCAGTCGTAGGATGAGCTTGCGCAACCCCATCTGTTTCAGTGCCTTGTCTACAAAGGGTCTGTAGATGCCAGTAGGGCAGCCCTGGACTTCACTGCTACATACTGGGAACAGGTCCTCCGATAACTGATGATTAAACTTGGATTGAGGGAAGGCCGCGGGATCCCTTTTGGCGTCTCCCTCATCCATTTCTCGTTCCTCGGAATTCGCTTCAAAGTTGGCTGCTAGGTCGTTGTCTTCTTCCTCTTCGATGTCATTTTCGTGAGAGCAGCGAGGCGAGGGAATCTCGAAGACAGGCCAGCCGATGTTCGCGAGGTCCCCCAGCCCCAGCACGGTACCCATAACTCTCAGCTTCTGGTTCAGGTCCTGAGTAATGTTGAGCCATAGACAGAGCGCCTGCACTCTGCCCTGGAAGTCCCTCGCTGCGTACTTTTCGTAGTCCCGCTGCAGGGTCTGCAAAGAGGGGTAAAGAGCTTCTACAGACTCCAGCAACCCCATGACTCCGTTCACCTGCTCAAACGCCAGGCGCTGCCTCTGCAAGTGTTCCTTGCAGGTGGAACCGGGACCCAGCAATTCTGTCGCATCAACCTCCAGCCATGAGCCGCTGCAGGTTTCATAGGTAGCCTCTTCTGAGCAGCAATTTCTGTGTAAAGCAGTCCCACGTTGGGTTTCGGGTCGGGCTAGGCTGCTATAGTCCACCTTAAAGTGTAGCACCTTATTGATAATATCAGGAATAGCCTGGCGGGCTGTGTACAAGTACAAGTCCTGGTCATTAATGCTGCGGCGTGCATGCCAGGCTTGCAGCTCCAACCAGATCACTTCGTTGTTCTGTCCCATGAAAGCGGTGTTCTCCAGGCCCCGTTGCTCCTTCTCCTTTTTTTTCGACGACATGGACGTCAGCTTGAGAAGCAGACGAAGGGTCTCGAAGAACTTCAGGCGGTCGGCAGGACAGTCGGTTCGCGACGTCTGCCGGTGAGTGCGAGGCAGCGAGGGAGGCACAGTTACGGGACCCAAACTCAGATATGGCTTCCTGGGGTCCATGTTGACTGCGCTTAAGGGACCGGATTTGGAGAGCGGGCCCAGCATAAAAGAGCCCTCGAAAGTCTTCTTTTTGTCCCTCTCGTTTCGATCTTAGGTTGGAACGGTGTTTCTTACCTTGCTTGTAACTTAACTCATCCGAATATTCATACGGTTTGCCTCCTTCTTGCTCTCTCTGGGAAGACGGACTGGACAGAGTTTTGTCTAAAGAGGGAAAAAAAATGCTAAAATCAGGATCATACACACACACACACACACACACATATACACACACACAACACACACACACACACACACACACACACACACACACACACACACACTATATATACACACACACACACACACATATATATATATATATATATATATATATATATATATATATAAAAACAAAAACATGATCACATATTGATGATTAGAGGTCAAAAGATTATTTAGTTTTGGTACAGAACATACAGTTATCAGCACATGATTGCTGGAACAACAGTCATAAATCCATATACTTGAAATAAGCAGCACGTTGTCTCAATTTTTCCCCTAGAGGCTGCTCTCGTACTGTACAACGCAACCCGGAAAAACTATCCCTAGGGATTTTTCCAGCAATTAACTATCGGTGCCAGAAACAACTTCTACTGTCAATAAAAGGTGAGGGAGGTGGTAGCCCAGTGGTTAAGGTGTTGGACTCTGGACCAGAAGATCATCATGGGTTCAAACCCCACCACCACCAAGCTACCACTAGTGGGTCCTTGAGCAAGGCCCTTCAACCCTCAATTGCTCAGTTGCAAGTCGCTCTGGATAAGGGCGTCAGCCAAATGCCGTAAATGTAATGTAAATGTAATAAAAGCATACGTGGTATGAAGATGGGGAGTAACTAGTTACATGTAACGGCGTTACATAATTTAATTACTAAATAAATGTAACAGTAAGTTACCGAGAAAAAAATGTGTAGTTAAATTACAGTTACTTATGAAAATGTTTAAGATTACAAATAAGTTTTTTTTTAATATGTACAGTCTATCTGAACATGTGAGATCATTGATTTTGACTACTGAAGTGATTCTCAAATAGTGGGGCGTGGCGTATTGCGGGGGAGGGGGCGTTGGGCAGTTTGAATGTCACCCCGTGGAATATGCCTTTTTGCCGTATTTGAATAAAGTGTAATTACACTTTAATTTCAAGAACTATAATCTATTTTTTTCCGAGGGTTTGATTTTTTTTTCCTTAGAATGTTAACGTTAAAAGTGCCCCCTAGTGGACGAATGAAAGTAATCAAATTGTAATCAAATACCGGTAATCAGTTTATTTACTTTTATGAAGTCATTGAAAAGATACACTACTTATTACATTTTGAATAGGTTCATTTGTATTACATTTCCAGCTAAACTGGTGGTGTGTCAGGAAATATGACAAATCTGGAGAGGAAACCCCCCCCACCCCCCCCCTCAGGTCTGTGAAAAGTAAGGTTGGGAATCGGATACTTGTTCTAAGATTAAAAAAATTTCAATTCCTCTTATCGATTCTTTTCGAGTATTTTATTGATTATTTTTATTTCATCTGCCAGGACCTTTATGTGGTCATCAAACATCAGTTTACAAGATGAACTTGTTAAGTCTCAAGGTGCGAACTTCTGAATTCGGGACGTGCATTTCCGATTCGCCAACTCCCATGCGTTCCCCGCACTGCTGGATATTTAAGGGCTTTGCGGTGCCAGATGATTCTTGTCATATTCTCATGTCGCTGGGCTTTTTTTCGCCACCTTCTGATTGACTCGGATTACTATTCTTATTACAGCTCTAATGTTTTTGCACCTTGGATCCTTTATTCACCCTGGTGCTAACAGGGCCACGGAAAGCGCTGACAAGTGTGGCTACAAATTTGTAAAAGACAAAGCTACGTGTAATTATGGAAACAAACAAATATGTTGGAAGCGACGTGCTATGACGAACATGACTAAGAATCTGCTCACAGTTTGGAATTGAAACTGGTAAAAAAAAAAAAAATTATACCCAACCCTAATGAAAATATATAGGGTAATATCAAGTACAACGCAGTAACGATATACAGGTGATCATCAATAATCCACATACACAAAGGTGAGGTCTCATAAAGGTTTATGCTGAAGAGTTTCTTTGCGACATATAAAGAGTAACCACACTAAACGGGCATGTTCCGTCTTTACTCCGACGCTTTTAGCAGTTTTTTTTAACCAATCAAATTGCTCGCCTAAAAATCGCCCAAAAAAACAGCAAACGCCTCATTCGCTGCAAATAACCCTTCGGGTCAAACTGCTCTAAAAGATATACAAAAAAATGATGATGGGATAGAAAGGGTAATAAGGGTTGAAGAGAGGAAAATGGAGAGCTATCTTCATCGAGGCGTGGTGCTCATGGCAGAATATCCAGGTCGTGTCCCCATTGAGGGTGAGGAAATGAAGGTCGTTAAAAGGTTTTTACCTTTTACAGGAGAACGGCCAACAGCTCTGCTCTGACTGCCTCGTAGGTGTTTCCCCGACATGCGTTTCATCTGACGCGGGGTGCGTGGAGGGGAGGCGCCATAAACACAGTCCTCGTCCTGGCTGAGCTCGTCCCACATCTCCTCTGTATTAGAGTTCTGCTGGGACACATTTTTTGGTGAATCTATTGGCCTGCCAACAGAAACACACACACACACACACACACATTTTTTTAATTGTCTAGGTTATATTTCATTTTATTTCAATAGTGCTTTTAATAGTGCACATTGTCCCAAAGCAGCTTTGTCGAAATAAATTACAAATAACTGACAAATTACAAATGAGCTGCCTCTAGAAGCGAATCACCGACATGACGTGTGATGTATTCTATTTCTTATTTATAATGCATTAATGAAATAACTAAATGCATTCATTAATTTATTAAGAATTATTTCATTTGGCATGTTTTTCATGATTCAGTACTTTTTTTTTGGTTTAATAAATGTTTAGACTATTTTGCAGTATCCATTTTGATTTATTATAATTCATTATCATTTTTATTATAATTATATTATATATTTATTCATCCATCAAAGACATAATCAACTGTTCCTTGTATCTGCAAAAAAAAAACTTTCTGAAAAAACTTTTTATTAATGCGTGACCAACGCAGCGTCCATTACCTTTCCTCAGTCCCGCTTACAGCTTGTAATGTTATTGTGGAATATAAAAGAGGCGACAGACAGTTTTATTAACAAAAAACACCATCAAGCATCCACTCACTCTTCCTAAAATTCCCAAAATTATGTCTACTAGCTGCACATTCACCACAGGTCTGAGCTACTCACTGTATTACTGTACATTACCTTATGTAACCTAAACGTATTAGTTTGACCAGTTTATATGGAGGGCAACCAAAACCGGAACATAATTCTTAAAGGAGCCACGTAACATATTTCACAATTAAAACAACCATATAACAAAAAATTACATAGAAATTAATAGGAACTTAACAGCAAAAGAATTATATACACACACGAGAGAGAGAGAGAGAGAGAGAGAGAGAGAGAGAGAGAGAGAGCTCGTATTGTATTATGGTGGCAGATGCAACCCGGAAAAACTATCAGCATAGATATATAGATCTCCTGTTGCTGATTATCTCTACAATTTACCAAAGTGCATTTATTAAACAATAACACAGGACAACAATTAAATGATAGTTCTTTTTTCCTTTTTTGTCGGAAATTCAACATCTGTGCTGCCAAAGTCAATGGCATGGCCTCTCTCTCTCTCTCACAAACACAAAACATAAACCATCCAAGCTCGATTACAATCACCCCAAAACATGGGGGGGGGGGGGGGGGGGGAACATTACGGCCTGCTGAATTATTATCCAAACTCTAGAATTCCAGGAAGTATTTTTGGTGAAAAAAAAATGTGTATATGTTTTCTATGTCCTATTGTAAATAAAGCATGAGTTTATGATACATGTACATCACTGCATCGTTTTTATTTACACGACTTCAGCTTCTCAACTTTTTTTTTCCCAGAACTAGGGTTGTACAATTTTACAGAACAATTTCACGAGCATTACTACAAACAACCCTCAACTAAAACGTAGTACTGTACAGAAGTAAGCATTATGTAAGGCTCACGGCAGAAAAAAAAAAAAAAAAAAAACAGTTCCCGCGTTCTCAAAACAGGAGCTGAAGGTATGCGAAATATCATAGGTATGTAATAGTATAGGAATACACAATATTGCATTTTTTATATTTATTTTTTTTTTTGCAAATTTGCAAACGACGTGGCAACCTTGGTGAGGTTTAATTCAATTAATTTCCCCCCAAGCTGTCACTCTTGGGTCCTTGAGTAAAGCTCTTAACCCTCTTGACCCTAGAGTCAGCTGTATTACAGCAGAGCTTCCTAACATCTCTGGGATATGCAAAGAAGGAATGTCTTTGTGCTGTAATGTACCTTTGGAAGTATAATGCTTCCCGACCCCATAACAGTATCTGAACATACAACATACAGCTGGAAACAAAATTCAGGTGTCCTGATGTGAGAAATATAAATATATATAATATATATAAAAGATTAAATATCTCAAATACAAAACCGGTGGAGGGTGGATCTTCTGCTCGAGATGAAGCTCTAGAGCTCAAGTATAAGCGTTACGTCCCAGTATAAAGCACTACACTCCAGTATGATTCACTAGAAGCAGGTGCAAAATCATTGCATCCCAGTATAAAATCACTAGACTTCATTATAACGCACTACATCAACGTATAAAGCATTATACCCAGGTACAAAACACCTGCACGACACACCAGAGCCCAGTATAAAGCGCTACACATCCAGTACGACACCCTGCTCTAAAAGCACTAGACCCCCGGGCCAAGTACTGCATCCCAATATAAAGCATTCCATTCCAGTATAAAAGCGCCAGAGCCCCGAAGAACATACTACATACCAGTATAAAGCACACCGAGACCGGGAAATAAAAGCAGATCATATGCATGAGCCAAATTGTGCACACATCACAGAAGGAAACGCCAGAGAGAAGGATATAGAAAAGTAGGGAGCGCTGGCTGACATGATTGTGTTCCGGTTCGTTTCAAAAATCACATTGCAAATCGTGTGCAGATTTTTTTTTCTTTTCTTTTTCTCCCTGACCAATTCTTTCCGTTTCCACTTGTTTCTGCATTGCACGGAAAAGTGCAACAAAACACACACACACACACACACACACCTGGCGGAGTAATTCTGCAATACAGGAAATGGAAGTTAATATCTAAATTGCATGCAGTCGGGGGGGGGACAAAATGGATTTGCTTTACAAAAAAGAATGCAGTCCGTTCTTGGGGAGAGAGAGAGAGAGAGAGAGAGAGTGAGAGAGAGAAAAAGGCCAGCGGGGAGAAGGAGAACATGCTCCAACTCCAAGTCACTCTGCCTGCTAACGAGCTAGCTCCTGCTGACTGACCCAAGCCGTGATCATGCATGTTTACCTTCCTCCCCGATCAAGCTCTTCCAGCGATCTTCCACGAGTTCATCCATATGCATGCGTTTAAACGAAAGAAAAGACTAATTTTGCGCGTAGGGAAGAAAAAAAAAGTTTTGTTTTTTTTTAACTTTCGCATTAAGGTGCACTGCGTTAGGAGCACTATATAGCAGGAAAAGTCGCCAAGCCGACCGCGCATGCTCGCCCGGTCCTTCTGTACAGAAAGTTCCCCCCGGAGCACTATTTGGCAACACTCGGTCCCGGCTGGGTGAAACACAAACCTACTGGGCTCGTCTTCCTGCGCTTACCTGCCTTGTCCTGAAGGCTCCATACCGGACCGCGGCACGATGCACGCCTGCTACTCGTGCATGGGTTGAATCGTTCCCGGCCTAACAAAAGACGCGATTCGGCCTTTGCTCGTTGCATGTACGGATCTCCCCGAAATGCAGTTTCACTACCCGTCTGCAGAGTTCAGGCTCGGCCCCGCGCACCCGGACGCCATGTTTCCACGACTATGAGGGAGTGCCAATCAGTGCTACGGCAGCTCGCGCAGTTCAGCAGAAAAAACCTTAAAGATGGGCGACTGCTGCTCAGTGCACAGGAACAAATGCACCGAGTCTGGGGGAGGAAAAAAAAACAAAAATGCATGGACAATTCTAACGGTGTTTTATTCTTCAATAACTATGGGACTTTTTTTTTTTTTATGCATCACTTTTTTCGTGCATGCGACAGCGTTTTAACTGCAGTAACAATCACCATGTCACTACAGTAAAAGCATTTTAATGCAATGCAATTTCGAGAGCAATAGATATTGTATCAAAGCGCCTTGATTTTATAACTGTAGTTTATTAGTTATTATATCAAGTCATTTATAAGTTGATCCCTAATAAGCAGCATCTCTTATTCAAAATGTCCAGTTCGAGCTTTTAATTAAATCAGAATGATGGCTAATGACTCTGGATCATGAATGAAAGACATATTATTTTAACTAGTAAAAGTGATTAAAAAAATAGTAAAGATTTCATTTTCACTACTTCAAATCATAAATGATATCACATTGTGATATGAAGCATTTTTTTTTTGCATTTAGCTTTTCTAAAATATAATGTTTTGTGGAGAAAAATGTGTGTGTATTGACTTATATATAAAAATATATATTTGAATTGTGAATTATTATTATTATTTTTTTTTTGGGGGAGTTTTGTTAAAGAGAAAACATGTAGGAGGTATTTTTTTTTTTTTTTTGCTCCAGTGTCTGCGTTTCTTTGGTGGATGGTACAGCAAGCCATTTATCTTTTTATTACGGAAGTGTAACACCCTATAATTGTATTTAAATGCAATAACAAGCCTCATATCACTACAGGTAGAGCATTTTACTACCTGCAATTTAAGAGCGCTACAATTCAAGCTTTATAATCACAAGAATTAATTATAATTCAAGAATTATGGCAACTTGTTTCATCTCAATCATCAATTCAAGTTCCACATTTTATTGTAACTAGAAGAAAATATGAAACAAGAAAACACTATAACAAAAAAATCAACAAAATGTCATTATTAAATATTTCTATGATTAGAATGATTAGAAATGATTACATCTAGATCTTTAAAAATATGTATATTCTTAAAGAGAAAACACCATGTATGCTGAATTTCATGTACATATGATTCATAAACAATTTAATAAAAATTTTATATGTATGAGTGAAAAATATTTTTCATGTGAACTCACTTTCACTAGTCACAACAAGCACGATTAAGTTATGAAAATATATTTTTATGTAGAATTGTTGATTTTTGCTATTTATTTTTTGTCTTTCGGTTTCTCGCGTTAGGGGTCGCCACAGTGGATGGTCCGCATATTACATTTGGCGCATGTTATACTTTGGATGCCCTTCCTAACACAACCCTCCCCATTTATCCGGGCTTTGGACCAGGAATGCACTGGCTTGTGCAACCCTAACTGGCTTGTGCAACCCTAACGGGGGTTAAGGCCCCTTGCTCAAGGGCGCACTTTTACTAATAATGCGATATAATATGGAATTAGAAAAATATATATATATATAAACTACAGTGAACTATATATAAATTACAGTGAATGACAGACTTGAACCTGAACGTATATCATCCAAATCTGCTAAAATATATGTATTCATATTGTAAAACAAGCATTTGTAAATTATAGAGTGTATAGAGTGTATAGAGTGAGAGTTATGAATTACTTACTTACAGACGGACGGACGGATAGACAGATAGATAGATAGATAGACAGATAGATAGATAGATAGATAGATAGATAGATAGATAGATAGATAGATAGATAGATCGATGGATGGATGGATGGATGTTCCGCTGTGGGCCACAAGATGGCACTATTACACTCCAACGCTGTACCCCGAACCTAATCTCAAGCTCTCTCGCTCATATTTGATCTATCTATCTATCTATCTATCTATCTATCTATCTGTCTGTCTGTCTATCTATCTATCTGTCTGTCTGTCTGTCTGTCTGTCTGTCTGTCTGTCTCTAATGTATGAATGATGGATTATTGATAATTGTAATAAATAATGCAACGTCAATAAATTGTAATAAACATCACAAAATGTAAAGAACGTGTATTGTGTGTATGTTGGTGTGTACATTTGCGTGTTTGTGTGTTTGTGTGTGCGCCGCTCCAAAATGGAAACTACACCATACAAGGAAGGAACATTTTTATTTATAGATCAGTAAGATAATGTGCTCATCAGTGTACAAGCACCGTCATCTACAATACACACCATCATCATAATGATCATCACCTGAATAACCATCATCACCATCATCATCATCATTAGACATGTGCCGAGAATCTGATACAGAATAACGTCTTGATAATCGAACGGAAGATGATTAGGACATTTTGGATTGTTCTGCCTGCTGATCAGAATCGCACAGGAACAGTGTTAAAGGAACAGTTTAGCACCTGGAATCTTCTGAACCGCTTCGATCGAGAGTCGTTTGAGAGATTCCTGATTGCAGATAATAAGATTCCGTCCCCAATCTGGGAATCATGAGAAACTAGCTGGAGCTCGAACCTAGCAAGTGTTGTTAGCTTATTTATCACTACAAGACATAAAGGTTTGGTACCATAACTGGCTCATCAGAAGGTTTTATTAATAGGTGAATGATCCAGTTCGCTCATTGCTACCGAAGCTAATGCTGTTTAGCCGTGGTAGCATCTAAACTGAGAAGGAAGGAAGGGATTAGGAATATCTGCAGCTCGTTGTACGAGTTTAGCAGAATCTCCGATTTGTCAATACTGAATTGCAGCAAGTGATTTCATGTGTAAGATTTACGGTGGTATCTGATCCATTATCACACTTTAGACTGAGGGAAATATCTTTTGAAATATATTAGCACAACGCTAAATAGTTAATCCTTTAAAAGAGCGACTTCATTTCAGCCAGGAATCACATCGGGGTTCTAAAGAGAAGATAGCGAGGTTAGAAAGTTGCGGTCAGAACACAGGGTCAGCCATGATACAGGGGCCCTGCACAAGGGGCCCATGAGTGGCAAATTGGTCATGAACCCCCACCTTCTGATCAATAACACAGAGCTTTTTCACTGATATTTTGTGACCAGTTTGTTTAATTTTTTATTCTCATAACTAACGCTCGTTAGCATTAAACAGAATCCTGAATATAATAGACTATTGTACGAACGCTAGTTGTACAATTATTTAAAAATATTCCACGAATAAACGATGAAATTATGCGATTACCGCGACAGCGAAACTGTTCAAACCGCCGGCACATGTCTAATCACGGCACCAAGTCTATGATACCGATTTAGCAGCAACGTGTTAACAGGAAGGGAGGAAGTGGGTGGGGTTAACATATCTCTTAGATCAAAAAATACTCACAGCTTTATTTTTTTCTTACGTTCTAGTTTTTAAAAAATGGAGATTTATAAGGAGAAACATATGAAGCGGCTCACAGGGCGCCTCCTAATGGAGCTAGAGTTAAACTCGTTACTACGAATTGTGTGATTTAGTTCGAATACATGGGAAAGGGGGCGTGGGAACGGGGGTGCGGGGAAAAGGGGGGGGGGGTTCTACATGGTTCTTCGCTAATAGGAAAAGTCCATCTCTGACAAAGTTTAAGGACGAAAAATATACACTTCACATTTTTGAAGGTTCGAAACACCACTATATGCTTTATATAAACATGACTTACGTCTCGTTGGTCGAATCAACCAGCGTTAGTTCTACGTTACAGCGAGGCTAATATGTTTGTGTGTGTGTGTGTATGCTACTCTTTTAACAGGACAAATATAACTTAATATACGCTTATATTGGCTGTAACTCTGTGGAGAAAACCAGAGAAGTACTGTGAAGGAGTGGTTCGGATAATAAATACACAGGGTTTACATGCGGTGTGTGTGGGTGCGCGAGTGTGTGTGCGTGTGTGTATGTGTGTGTGTGTGTGTTTCTGGCTTGCCAGTGTCTCTGGGTCAACAAAAAAAAAACAGTCAGCTAATCGCCAAGACGAGTACACTTTTACTCAACACTAGCTACCGTGTGATATCTAGCATGCTAGCATAGAACCTTGTTAGCAAGTTAACATTTGGAAGCTTCTACAGTTAGTGGAGGGTTTTTCTAGTTTTCTATCAGAGAGCTAAATCTAGTTAAACAGGCTCTTCAGTTGGTCCAGAGAAACTTGGTAAAACTCTTGGTAAAATAAAATGTGTATGTGTGTGTGTGTGTGTGTGTGTGTGTACTATTTCTCCCCATATTGACAAAGTGAGTTAGTCCAAGAACCCGTACGGAGAAGCAGACTGCTCGCCGCTCGTCACTGAGGTGTTGTTGAGTAAAAGGAGGTCAAACAAACAAACAAACAAACAAACAAATAAAAATTCAAATCACAGTTCTTTCAGGACTGCAAAAAAAAAAATCTAAATCTATACTTTGTTGTCCTTGATAATAAAAAATAGGTTTTATTTATTTTTTTGTTCTGTATCTTACAATAATCCATTCTTCTCTTCTGAGCGAAGCGATCATCAGTCCGAAACGGAAAATAGGTGAACATTTATATAAAAACGTGGAGAAATGAACGAGACGAGGAGGAGAGGACGGGAGGGATCAAGAGGACGGGAATTGTGGAAGGAAAATGGGTGGGGTCTCTCTCTCACTCTCTCTCTCTTTTTTTTTTTTCACTGTTTTAGGATGGACACTTCGTACAGCCACATTTGACCACTTTCTCCACTTCCTGGATGAACGAGGAGCCGTCCGTGCACTGGAACGTGTACTTCCTGGTTTTTGTGCGGAGGGCGGAGCAACAGGATTCCCCGCCCCCACAGCTTCCGGCACATTCTAGGCGTGAGATTTTCTCCGTGGTCTGACACGCAGCGTAGCCCTGCTGCCTCTGATAGTAACCGCGGACCCTGTGACCCCGACACTCCATCTCTGTGCAGAGAGTCGGACAGACACAGCAACAAAAAGAAAGAGGGAATATTAGGTCTTTACATTTATACAAAAACAATTGAGTCGATATGGGGTTAAGGGCCTTGCTCAGGGGCCCAAGAGTGGCAGCTGGGTGTGGCCAGGAACTCATGATCCAAAGTGCAATGCCCTAACCACTGAGCTACCACTTCCCACATGTGTTAAGTGAGATCTGGATTTGAAGTTTAATATATAAAAAAACGAAGGAAGAAGGACGGAGGAAAGCAAATTAGTCTGCAGTATCAGGAGGAGCTTCACACTGACCATGTGTGCACTGTTACTGCGAATGCTTTGGTCCATTTGTTTAATTTATTGTGTACAACTGCTGTTTGTTTATCTGTCTGCTATTTTTCTTGGTCATGTTGGTGAAAAAACATTATACTGGTTCTTGCTCCAAAATATCTCGGCATCAATATTTACATATTTTTATTTATCTTGTGATTTAAAAAAACATAACATGTGTAGATATGCAGTTGATACTTGCAGTTGAGGTTTCTTGTTTTCCTGTTTTTCTTGCTATTACAGACGTGGACAAAATTGTTGGTACCCTTTGGTCAATGAAAGAAAAAGTCACAATGGTCACAGAAATAACTTTAATCTGACAAAAGTAATAATAAATAAAAATTCTATAAATGTTAACCAATGAAAGTCAGACATTGTTTTTCAACCATGCTTCAACAGAATTATGTAAAAAAATAAACTCATGAAACAGGCATGGACAAAAATGATGGTACCCCTAACTTAATATTTTGTTGCGCAACCTTTTGAGGCAATCACTGCAATCAAACGCTTCCTGTAACTGTCAATGAGACATCTGCACCTCTCAGCAGGTATTTTGGCCCACTCCTCATGAGCAAACTGCTCCAGTTGTGTCCGGTTTGAAGGGTGCCTTTTCCAGACTGCATGTTTCAGCTCCTTCCAAAGATGCTCAATAGGATTGAGGTCAGGGCTCATAGACGGCCACTTTAGAATAGTCCAATTTTTTCCTCTTAGCCATTCTTGGGTGTTTTTAGCTGTGTGTTTTGGGTCATTGTCCTGTTGCAAGACCCATGACCTGCGACTGAGACCAAGCTTTCTGACACTGGCTAGTACATTTCTCTCTAGAATTCCTTGATAGTCTTGAGATTTCATTGTACCCTGCACAGATTCAAGACACCCTGTGCCAGACGCAGCAAAGCAGCCCCAGAACATAACAGAGCCTCCTCCATGTTTCACAGTAGGGACAGTGTTCTTTTCTTGATATGCTTCATTTTTTCGTCTGTGAACATACAGCTGATGTGCCTTGGCAAAAACTTCGATTTTTGTCTCATCTGTCCACAGGACATTCTCCCAGAAGCTTTGTGGCTTGTCAACATGTAGTTTGGCATATTCCAGTCTTGCTTTTTTATGATTCGTTTTCAACAATGGTGTCCTCCTTGGTCGTCTCCCATGTAGTCCACTTTGGCTCAAACAACGACGGATGGTGCGATCTGACACTGATGTTCCTT
The DNA here is from genome assembly GCA_030449085.1 of Kryptopterus vitreolus. Taxonomy (NCBI): domain Eukaryota; kingdom Metazoa; phylum Chordata; class Actinopteri; order Siluriformes; family Siluridae; genus Kryptopterus; species Kryptopterus vitreolus. Next base: position 23,393,777 of record JACRUU010000019.1, read on the forward strand.
GAGCATGAAGTTCACCTTGAATCTCTTTAGAAGTCTTTCTAGGCTCTTTTGTTACCATTCGGATTATCCGTCTCTTAGATTTGTCATCAATTTTCCTCCTGCGGCCACGTCCAGGGAGGTTGGCTACAGTCCCATGGATCTTAAACTTCTGAATAATATGTGCAACTGTACTCACAGGAACATCTAGTTGCTTGGAGATGGTCTTATAGCCTTTACCTTTAACATGCTTGTCTATAATTTTCTTTCTGATCTCTTGAGACAGCTCTTTCCTTTGCTTCCTCTGGTCCATGTCGAGTGTGGTACACACCATATCACCAAACAACACAGTGAGTACCTGGAGCCATATATATAGGCCCAATAGCTGATTACAAGGTTGTAGACACCTGTGATGCTAATTAGTGGACACACCTTCAATTAACATGTCCCTTTGGTCACATTATTTTCTGTGTTTTCTAGGGGTACCATCATTTTTGTCCATGCCTGTTTCATGAGTTTATTTTTTTACATAATTCTGTTGAAGCATGGTTGAAAAACAATGTCTGACTTTCATTGGTTAACATTTATAGAATTTTTATTTATTATTACTTTTGTCAGATTAAAGTTATTTCTGTGACCATTGTGACTTTTTCTTTCATTGACCAAAGGGTACCAACAATTTTGTCCACGTCTGTATATGTTGTGCAAATGATTATCATGTACACCAAGTTCACGGGAAAAAAAATAACATGTGCCCCAATAGGGTTGGGAATTGAAAATCGATTCCGATTCTGGAATCGGATACTTAAGATTAAGAATCGGATTCTTGTTATAAAATGTACATTTCGATTCCGCTTATCGACTGCTAGGTGCATTTTTTTGTCACCTGGCAACCGGGCAGGACCTTCCGCCCGTCCAATCTACCAGGACCTTATGTGTTAATCTAAACATCAGTTTACAAAACAAACCACGGGAAACGCTCAAAAAAGTCTGGCTATACTTTGTAAAAACTGAAGACAAATCTAAGTGTAATTATTGTAATAAACAAATTTGTACGTCGGGCTGGATAATAATGTAAATGTAAATTTGTTGAAAGCAAGGTTCCACGAGCAACATGAGTAAGCATCTGCAGTTAGTTCACCGATTTGAACCGAAACTGTGAATCGATAGGAAAAGAAATCGATAAGCGGAATCGTAATCGATAAACTGAAAATTATATACAACCCTACACACAAACACACACACACACACACTCAAGCACCCACGCCACGCTCACCTCATTGCGGTCCGCGGGGTTGTCAGTGGCAGCTTTAAGCGTGCGGAAAGGTTAAAAAGAGTTAGCGTAAAATGAAAAAAAGTGTCATTATTAAAAGCTTGATTAGTAAGAAGCGCGCATGTGCCGATATCGATTCTTAATCATGTGCTTATAGTCTGATCGAAAGCAATTTATACAAAGGCTTATTTACGACTTCCTAAAACAATTTTGATGAAACAGCACTATTTCAGAAATATCTTAAATAGATTTTTTCTATCAATTCCAAATTCCTTTTATTCCATTTATTATTAAGATTATCTACTTAATCTCATTTTTCCTCCAGTCATTTCTAAACAGTAAAAATGAAACACATTTTATTTTCAAAAATCTAAACTTACTGTTTCCTTTAATAACACCTTAACCACCATTTGTTAATAACACCTGGTCTTTTATTGGTTTTGAGACTGGATGGAGATTTCTTCCTAAACCTGGTGATCCAGTTCACCCCAGAGCAGTTCAATAGGATTTAGGTGCAGCAGCTGGGAAGGTAATTCCATGATAAATAAAGAAAGACGGAAAAAATCACATTCTTTCTTTCCAGATCCCAGTGAAGTTAGAAAACAGGGGTCAGCCATTATAAACAGGCCCTGGAGCACAAAGGGTTAAGGGCCATACTCAAAGTCCCCAAGAGGGGTAACTTGGTGATACCGGGGTTTTAACTCCCGCCCTTCTGATCAATAACCAAGGATCCTGATTGAGTTTTAATCCCAAAAGAGAGACCAGGTGTCTTTAAATGTTCTGCATACATCATGACATGTATCGGATATCGGCACATGCCCAGTGTTAGAGCTTTCAAAGCAGCAACACGCAACATAAAAGCAGTTCAAAAACACAAATATACACATGTATGTGTGTGTATCAAGTGTGTGCGTGTGTACCTTTGTCACACAGCGGTCCTGTGTATCCGGGATTACACTCGCAGTATGCTGTGCCGAGGCCAGACAGGCGGCAGTGTCCGTGCTTACACTCGCACACACTCGCACCCCGCTCATCGCACAACACCCCGTTAAAGCCCGGGTCGCACACACACCTGTACGAGTAGGAGTTGATGGGAACGCAAGTCCCGCGCACACACCTGGGGGAACGAAAGATAGAGAGAGGTCAATTGAAGGTCAGAAGCCAGACTGAAGCTAAAAATCATACAAGAAAAATCAAAGTGACGTACTTGTTGCCAATACAGGGGTCGCTGAGCGGCTGGTCACACAGCGGACCGCTCCAGCCTGGTTCACACTCGCAGCTGAAGGGCGTGTGCGTGTCTTCATACGCGTCACGCGTGTTTATGTGACACCGGCCGTGCACACACAGGCTGGGCTGGCACGAGCGGCACCCCGGGACCACGCCCTCCCGCTGGAAACCCTTCAGGTCCTGCAGCTGCTCATTAACGTAGACGTGACGCACACAGCCGCGAAAACTGGAGCTGTTACTGAATGTAGGGGAAGACGACTGCAGGGGGACACCTGAGAAAGGAAGGGAAAAAATGAGTGAGAGAGAAGGAAAAAAGAGTGGGAGAGAATAGGGAGGGAGATATATATATATATATATATATACAGTGGTGTGAAAAACTATTTGCCCCCTTCCTGACTTTTTATTCTTTTGCATGTTTGTCACACAAAATGTTTCTGATCATCGAACACATTTTAATATTAGTCAAAGATAACTCAAGTAAACACAAAATGCAGTTTTTAAATGAATGTTTTTATTATTTAGTGAGAAAAAAAATCCAAACCCACATAGCCCTGTGTGAAAAAGTGATTGCCCCCCTTGTTAAAAAATAACTTAACTGTGGTTTATCACAACTGAGTTTTTCTGTAGCCACCCCCAGGCCTGATTACTGCCACACCTGTTTCAATCAAGAAATCACTTAAACAGAAGCTACCTGACACAGAGAAGTAGACCAAAAGCACCGCAAAAGCTAGACATCATGCCAAGATCTAAAGAAATTCAGGAAGAAATGAGAACAAAAGTAATTGAGATCCATCAGTCTGGTAAAGGTTATAAAGCCATTTCTAAAGCTTTGGGACTCCAGCGAACCACAGTGAGAGCCATTATCCACAAATGGCAAAAACATGGAACAGTGGTGAACCTTCCCAGGAGCGGCCGGCCGCCCAAAATTACCCCAAGAGCGCAAAGAAAACTCATCCGAGAGGTCACAAAAGATCCCAGGCCAACATCCAAAGAACTGCAGGCCTCACTTACCTCAATTAAGGTCAGTGTTCACGACTCCACCATAAGAAAGAGACTGGGCAAAAACGGAGTTCCAAGACGCAAACCACTATTAAGCAAAAAGAACATTAAGGCTCGTCTTAATTTTGCTAAAAAACATCTCAATGACTGCCAAGACTTTTGGGAAAATATCTTGTGGACTGACGAGACAAAAGTTGAACTTTTTGGAAGGTGCGTGTCCCGTTACATCTGGCGTAAAAGTAACACAGCATTTCATAAAAAGAACATCATACCAACAGTAAAATATGGTGGTGGTAGTGTGATGGTCTGGGGTTGTTTTGCTGCTTCAGGACCTGGAAGGCTTGCTGTGATAGATGGAAGCATGAATTCTAATGTCTACCAAAAAATCCTGAAGGAGAATGTCCGGCCATCTGTTCGTCAACTCAAGCTAAAGCGATCTTGGGTGCTGCAGCAGGACAATGACCCAAAACACACCAGCAAATCCACCTCTGAATGGCTGAAAAAAAAAAACAAAATGAAGACTTTGGAGTGGCCTAGTCAAAGTCCTGACCTGAATCCCATTGAGATGCTGTGGCATGACCTTAAGAAGGCGGTTCATGCTAGAAAACCCTCAAATAAAGCTGAATTACAACAATTCTGCAAAGATGAGTGGGCCAAAATTTCCTCCAGAGCGCTGTAAAAGACTTGTTGCAAGTTATCGCAAACGTTTGATTGCAGTTATTGCTGCTAAGGGTGGCCCAACCAGTTATTAGGTGCAGGGGCAATTACTTTTTCACACAGGGCTATGTGGGTTTGGATTTTTTTCTCACTAAATAATAAAAACATTCATTTAAAAACTGCATTTTATGTTTACTTGTGTTATCTTTGACTAATATTAAAATGTGTTCGATGATCAGAAACATTTTGTGTGACAAACATGCAAAAGAATAAAAAGTCAGGAAGGGGGCAAATAGTTTTTTTTTCACACCACTGTATATATATATATATACACACACACACACCACACACACACACACACACACACACACACACACACACACACACACACACACACACACATATATATATATATGCTTGTGTGGTACACACCTCCCAGGTACAGTGGTGATGGTCCTGCATTTGTCTTCCTTGACGTGGAAATGGATTTGGGTTTCCCTCCGTCGATGGACAGAGAGACAGACAGGTCCATTACTGTGAGCTGCAGCACATGGAACCCTCCATCACTCACTGTCTCTGCACTGCAACCACACACACACACACACACACACACACACACACACACAAACAACACACACGTTTAAATCCTTTAAAATGTATACTGATGGATTCCGTACTGATGTATCTTTTTTTAGACTATGGGTGTGTGTGTTGTGTGCGTGTACCTGTATATGGTTCCTGTGTCGTAGCTCACTCGTACTCTTCCTCTGTAAAGCTCGACTGCCATTTGTTCACCATCACCTTTATACAGTAACACACCACTGTCCTCATCTGTGGCAATCTACACACACACACACACACACACCACACACACACACACACACACACATGTGCCAGCTATAATCAGCAGTAGTACAGACAGTATTACACAATTCTGAAAAAAAAAAAAATATATATATATATATATATATATATATATATATATATGTGTGTGTGTGTGTGTGTGTGTGTGTGTATGTGTGTGTGTGTGTACCTGGAGTGTGATATTTGTGTGCTGCTTGTCAGAAGGAATCAGGACGAAAGCGTCCCGGCTGACGAAGTTCACGCTGACAAGTCGTTCACACCGTGCGCCCTCGTAACCGTGGAGACAAACACACACCGGTTCAGCACCCTTCACTACGCACTCAGCACCGTTCTCGCACTCATGATCGTCGCACGGACTCGTCCGCGGCAGCACTATGGGGGGCGAGAACTCGCAGAACAACCCGCTACCCCAAAACACACACACAAACGCGAAGAGACAATTGACCAAAGAAACAATATATTAGGTATTGAACATATAAATGATCATGTGTGTGTCCGTGCGAGTATGTGTGTATTTACCTGTAGCCCTCAGGACACACACATGTGTAGCCGTTGATGGCGTCAAAACACTGAGCTCCGTTTTTGCACTTGTTATCCGCGCAATCGTCAACGTCCAGCTCGCACTGATCTCCCGAGTAACCCGGGGTGCACTCGCACCTGGCCAATTAGAGCAAGTCGTTTTAGGATGTGAAACAAAAGTGTGCATGTCTTGGCCATGTATGCTTGAAATTTGTCAGCTTTGCTACTAAGGGAGTTTAATTTAGACCAAAGGTAAAGGAAGAAACCTTAAGAGGAACCCAAAGGGAACCTGTCCTCATCCTCAACACCAAGTGCTCAGATGAGGGCTAAGTGTATATGTTGACCGGATAATTGGTTTTGGCCAAGTCACACCAATAGCCTAGTGACAAAAATCCATTTTTTCCAAGCTTCTGGTGTTTTTTCATTACAAAAGCGCCCTCTAGAGGTGTATCGCTGCCATACTAGATTAAACCTCATTGTATTTGCACCATTGTGTTATGGTTCAAGGCAACAAACCAGAATTGCTTTTGTAAAATATTTACATATGTATTGATTGGTAAGGCCATGATATATGTAATACATAGTGATAAATGAATGAAAAATATGATTTGAATAATATTAATATAAACAAACAGCACACAGAAATGGAATTATATACAATGGTCATGAATAGTAAAATGACAGATATTGTATACCGTGTTTATGAAAAGGTTATGCATATGTGCAAAATAAAATGGTTAAAAGCCTTGTTCAAAGGGCTGTCAGTGGCAGCTCGGCGGTGCTGGAATTTGACCTCATGACCGCCTGATCCAAAGTCCAATTCCTTAATGATTGAACAACTACTGAGCATTGGAAATGTATTCCTACCCCTTACATATTTTGACATTTTGGCATGTTATATCCAGAAACTTAAATATATTTTATTGGGATTTTATGCGATGGACCAATACAAAGTATAATTGTAAAGTGCAATAAAAATAAATCATGAGTGTTAAAGATTAAAAAAAAATCTGAAAAGTGTGATCATGAATGCATGGCATTGAGTGGGCGTCTAATCTTGGCCGGGAATTCAGCTCCCTAAAGTTAATGCAGACCAACAATTGGGCTGCTCCACTCATTCTTGGAGAGTTCAATAACTCCCAACTCCTGCATTGTCTCAACCTCTAGTTCTAGTAGGTGAATCTGATGCTGGGAGGTGGTAGCTCAGTGGTTAAAGCATTGGTCTCTGGACCAGAAGATCGCCGGTTCAGTTCCCTACGCCAACCAAGCTGCCACTAGTGGGCCCTTGAGCAAGGCCCTTAACCCTCAATTGCTCGGTTGTAAGTTGCTTTGGATAAGGTCTGCCAAATGCTGTAAATGTAAATTCAAATGCGAATGTTGTATCAAATTGGTCCGCCATGGCCTCTGAACAACGAGGGATAGTGGTTTAGGGAGTGTTTTAGCTCCGCCTGCTTGGGCTTCTCTAGATGGGCTAGATTGATGCCTGCTGGCTGTGATGGTTCTTCCACCATCAGTTCACCATCAGGTCTTTTTTTTCCTGAAGTTAATTTTTCTCCCAGGGTGACATTTAATCCCACACGCGATTCCTCAGTCTCTGGAGAGATGTTAAACTTTTCCAGTAGTGCCTCCTTCAGGTCAGCATAAATCTCTGCACTGTCCTCATCCATAGCCAAGACGCCTCCTGGGCTTGACCAGACAGTGGAACAAGGCGATAACTCAACTTGTCCTCTGACCACCACCAGGTTTCTGGCAAGACGCTCACCGCAAGACATTCTCAATGTCTTTCCCCTGCTGGAAGACAGGCAACACTGTCTCATGTTGGTTATTCTTGATCTCTCTAGTAATCTGTGCTTCTGTCCCTTGCCCTTTGAGCAGACTGGACAGAATTGCCTCTGAAAGACTTTGCAGCTCCAAAAGGAGAGACAGTAGGAAGATCCTCCTCTCTCTCCTCCTCTGTAGACTCAAGTGTCCCAGTGTGCTTTTCTTCCATCTGCTTGGTCTGGAAGCGAAGCCCCACCCTAGGCTTCCCAGCCGGGAAAAGAGTAAAAAAAAACCCAAAAATACAGAGATCGAATAACTGATGGTGCTACTCTATAACTAATGTTATAGAGAAATGTGATGGTGTATTGAGGGAGGGGGTAGCTCAGTGGTCTAAGGCGCTGGGCTGCTGATCGGAAGATCCGGGATCGAGCCCCAGGTATGGCCAAGCTGCCGCCATTGGGTCCTTGAGCAAGACCCTTAACACTCTGTGCTCCAGGGGGCGCCTATCATGGCCTGACCCTGCGCTCTGACCCCTAAAACAACAAGCTGGGATATGCGAAGAAAAGAATTTCACTGTGCTGTAATGTATATGTGACAAATAAAGGATATTATTATTATTATTTACAGTGCTCCAAAGGTGAAAAAGAATGGAGAAATAAAGGACTATATACAAAGTGACAACAAAGAAAACCTGCACAAAAAAAGGAACAAACCAACAAACAAATAAACAAAAATATACACAAACTTCACTATACTAGGTATTTGGTCACGGCACCACAATTGCATGCCTGAAACTGAATTGACTGTATACATTAGTTTGGGGCACCCTTTTAAAATCCAAGCCCTACCAATGTGAAAATACATTAGTACAGGTAAATCATTATCTCTACCTGAAACCTTTACATCTTATACAACAATAGAATAAGAAATAATAACAATAACATGCATCTAAATAACAAAATAAGCATATTAGGTACATGTCGACTTTGTAAAATCCCCTTTAATAAGGTACAATGGAAGAGTCGACTTCTGAGTAATTTGCACCATAATTATGTCACTGTATAGCCAGGCTGCTGGGTTGCGCTTGGGTTGCTCGGCCGATTACAGGAAGCGCAATGTGAATGGCCAGCAATACTGACACCAACAAACACCTGGACACCGGTAAGTTCTATTTTCCTTTTTTAAAGCATAAACCAAACCAAAAACATAAACAAAATAGTCCCGAATATGTGCAAGCATGAGATATTGTGAGGGGGGGGGGTGTAAATGGATTGGCTGTGTTTGCATATATGTTAGTCCAGTATGCTAATGGTGTGCATGTGCACATTGATACAGCAAATTAATAGGTAGGATGAAAAGGGAAAAGATGAGGTGTTAGCCAACAGGGTCACGTTGTCACAGTTTATCACATGAAATTCCAATAAAATACATTTAACTCTGTAGTTATAACATAGCTCTATCATTGTACCCTTCAAATGGAAACCACTCTGTGTATCTGAAACTGGTACACATGAACAGCCTGGAGCAACGTAAGAAATTTAGGATGGGATTTAGACTGTAATTAATATCAGTAGTCAGCTACAATAGGTCAAGACCAAAGGATCCTCAAACATCTCCTCAACCATGACAGAACTGTGGATGAGGATGAGAGTCGATTTTTCTCATGGTTTCTACCTCATGAAGTCTCAGGAGGTTTTTCCTTCACTACTTTCACCACTGGCTCACTCATTATGGATTAACTAACAATTAAAAGGAACAGACTTATAGGCACCACTTTATAACATCTCTGTAAAGATGATTTGGGAAAATGCCTGTTGTTAAAAGCACTCAACCGAAGTACAACTGAATTGAGGTGTGTTTGTCTCTGTGTGTGTCTGTGTTTTAAACCCACTTGAAACCGTGAGCGGTCAGGACGCATTTGGAGTCATGCTGACACTGATTTAGCTCCGGAGAACACAAATCCAGCTTATCTTCACACAGCTCCCCTACACAAACACACACACACACACACACACACACAAAAACAAAAAAAAATCTGTTAAATTTCTGCTCAAAGGTTTGTTAGAAGCGTTTGTTTGTTTGTGTGTGCGTGCGAGTGTGCGTGTGAGTGTGCGTGTGTGTGTGTCACATTATTAACAATCAAGCAGCATGAATAATGAAATGCTAAAGAATGAAACAGATAGAACAGACAGAAAGGATGCAGAGAGGAAGAAAGTGACTGACCTTTTTCCACTTCATTGTTATTAGCGGCTAGCAAAGAGAAAAACAGAGAGAGAAAACAAATGACAGAGATAGAAAAAGGAGAAAGAGGAAAAGAGACATGGAGGCAGGCAAAGAGACAGACAGAGATAGAGAGAGAGAGAGAGAGAGAGGGTTGGATGAATCAGCAAAAGCAGTGTGTTAGCAGGTTAATGTGCTAGCATAAGCCAGATCGACATGGACATTTGAGTAAACACAAATAAATAAATGTCTCATTTATCAAAAAAATTATACAATATTTATAAACTTTTCAGTATTGCTGATTGCTCTTCATCCCATTTTGTTGCATGTGTTACTGACACTCACATGTACACTTTCCATTGATTGCAGCTCATTTGCATTTCGTGACGCACAAACTCCATATATGGTAAACAAAGTAACCAAAAAGTGGACAGGGTGAAAGTGAAAACAAACACGCAAGACTCTTTATTTAGTTCTTCACTATTTTGACATGTGAAAAGCTCCACATTATGGAAAAATCAGATGATGTGAATGTAGAGAGAAAAGAAGAAAGTGGGTCAATATGAAAAGGTTGATAGAAATTGTGATTGTTTAAACTTGTTAACAATTGCCATATTAAAAATGTCCTCACACAGAAACGTTCGGCCAATTGTGTTAATCTCGTATAAAGTAATAATATATCTTTTATACCAATGAAGATTTCAGATTTAGAATAGATTTCTATTCCTGGTTGCGTGTTGTGGGCGGAGCTAAAGAGTCACGTCTTTTGTATATTGATCATCTGTGACATTGCAATACGTAAGACAGGAACAAAAACTTCCTAGTTGTAAACGGTAAACAGTCAGGCCCGGGCGTACATATCTGTTCCATAATTGAATCCCGGGTCTGAAACTGAACGTCAAGAGCAACAGCTATTGTAGATGACTACAATAGGACATGTCTATATAATAATAGGGACGATCTCCTTCTCTCAGATCCATAACACACTTCTTTGGACGAGTTCTTCTGTGCAGCACTGAGTCGACTTCAGTAAACGAATGAAGCACAGTGGTGGTTGTGCTTTTTCTCTTCTAGGAGAAGTGCCAATAAATGCACGAGAATTAATGTATGTTGAAATAACTTTCTGACGGCTATAGGAAGGAGTGTATTTCGCTTTAGCGTTTGTCTTCCACCTTTCAAAGTCCGCACTGTCTTACATTCATCTCTTGTGTGCGTGTTACCTGGTGTACTCAGATCAGCAGATACAGATGTAAGTGTTAATTCTACACACAGTCCCCAGCGTCCCACATTTGTCTCCCAAAATCCAAGTTCCTCACAGTCAATGTCCCACATTTATCTTCTACCTTTTCATGACCTTCAATGTCTCACATTTGTTTTTTTACTTTTTCACAGTCCTTCACTGTCTTACATTTGTCTCTCAAAATCCAAGGTCCTCACAGTCACTGTCCCACATTTGTCTTCTCCCTTTTACAGTCCTCGCTGTCTTACATTTGTCCTCGTGCTCCAGTTGTGTTGTGTTATAGGCTTTACTACACACTCTATATGAAATATGCTTATTATATGTAAATTTGTAGGTATTTTATGTATATATGTGTGTGTGTGTTTTACCTGTGTACTCAGATGAGCAGATACAGGTGTAAGTGTTAATTCCGTCTACACACGTGGAATTATTCTCACAGTCGTTGTCCTCGCAATCGTCGATATTGTTCTCGCATTCGTCTCCGTCGAAGCCATCAGGACACGAACACCTGAGTGAAGACACATACACACTTGCTTTAAACTCATTTGGCTGAAGCCTGAATCCAACTGTGTGTCTGAGGACCTCGGTTAGGGGCCCAACAGCTCACGACCTACTAATCTAAATGCCTTAACCACTAATGTACCCCCCCCCCCCCACACACAGACACACACACACACACACACACACACACACACACACACACACACAGGATACATTCATGATATAGCATAACTAAGCTAAGTAAAAGAGTTATCTTACATTTATGGTATGTGTATGTGTGTGTGTGTGTGTGTCTTTCATTTTAATGAAGCTGCCCATATTCAAACACATACACACACCACAGAGATAAGAAACCAGAAAGAAACACTAAGAACCCTGATTGGTTCATTTTGAGTGTGTGTGTGTGTGTGTGTGTGTGTGTGTGAGAGAGAGAGAGCGCTATAATTGGGTTAATTAAGTGCTTATTTGAATCTAAATATGTTAAATTAAGGGTGTGTATGCAGATGAGAGTCTTAATTGGTTAATTTGGTGTGTGGGAGTATGGGAGTAATTATGAATCATCTTATCATCTTTCTCCATTAGGCAGAATAATTATGATAGCTATCCTCTCTCTATCTCTCTCTCTGTCTCTCTCTCTCTCTCTCTCTCTCTCTCACACACACACACACACACACACACACACACACACACACACTCTGATAAACACAATGAAGGTGTGTGTTACCAGTGTGTGTTTTCTGCCCCGTCCTTTAGGTTGCATGTTCCACCGTTTTGGCATGGGTTTCTGATGCAAGCATGAATGGGCGTTTCGCAGTCTTGACCCTACACACGCGCGCGCACACACACACACACACACACACACACACACACACACACACACACACACACACACACACACATACACAATGTCATTTTTTCATTCAACATTTTAATTCACACATTTGTGGAGTGTGTGTGTATATGTATATATATATATATATATATATATATATATATATATATATATATATATATATATATATATATATATATACCTTATATCCATATGGACATGTGCACTTGTAGAAGTCAATAGGATGGTTGCTGCAAGTGCCATTATTTCTGCACGGGTTAGACAGACACGGATTACACTTTGCCTGGATGTTGATGTCCACGGGACCTGTGTGTGTGTGTGTGAGAGAGAGAGAGAGAGAGAGAGAGAGAGAGAGAGAGAGAAGAGAGAGAGAAACAGAAAAAAAGAGAGATAACTGAGTCACACAACATAGTCATACAAAATATCTGTGTAACACAGTAACACACACACACACACACACACATACACACATACACAAACACACAATCAAAACTTTTCACCTGTACAGGTAACATAACACACACACATACACACACACCATACAGCCTGGTCACATGTGCAGGTAACACATATAAACACACACACACACACACACACACACCATCCAAACACATCAACTATGCAGATAACCAAAATAGCCTCACACACAAATAATCACACAAAGGATCAACAACAACTGGAGAATCACGAAGTAAACTCAGAGGTCACATGGGTGGTAAATATGGGCGGGGCAGGCTGGGTGAGAGAGAGGGGGACTCTCATTGGCTGCCTTACCTGACACAGGAAACCCACATGGCCCCGGAATCACTACAAATGCACCAATCAGGCTGAGTTACTCGGGATATTAATGATTTAAATGATATTGAGTATTAGAAAACACATGATCAGATGTGTCTGTATGGTGTGTGTGTGTGTGTGTGTGTGTGTGTGTGTGTGAGTGTGATACTAGTACACATAACTTTAAGGTGAATGTCCATTCTTTGATGATGATCAGTAGGTTGTGGTCAATTGATGTTAAATGATATTATTCTTTGTCCTCTGTATTTTCTTCTTTTCTCTCTATATTTTATTGCTTTCTTTCTATATATGTTTGTTTTGTCTAGTTTTGTATAGTTCTGTGTTACATGCAGAGTCATTCTACAAATTACGTATATTCGTGTGTGTGTCTGTATATGTGTGTGTGTGTGTGTGTGTGTGTGTGTGTGGTACCTGTACAGGTGAAGAGTTTAGATGGTGTGTGTGTGGTACCTGTACAGGTGAAGAGTTTAGATAGTGTGTGTGTGTGTGTGTATGTGTGTGTGTGTGTGTGTGTGTGTGTGTGTGTGTGTGGTACCTGTACAGATGAAGAGTTTAGATGGTGTGTGTGTGTGTGTGTGTGTATGTGTGTGTGGTACCTGTACAGGTGAAGAGTTTAGATGGTATGTGTGTGTGTGTGTGTGTGTGTGTGGTACCTGTACAGGTGAAGAGTTTAGATGGTGTGGTCAGTAGCAGTTTGTCCATCATATCTTTGGGTCCCGCACAGCGAGCGATGCCCGGCTCTTTATACCCACTCTTCACCCAATCTGAGAGCCACTGCATGTTACAGTCACAGTGTAGAGGGTTTGCCCCGAGAGCACTGATAAACACACACACACACACACACACACACACACACACACCAAAATTTTGGTTTATTTTAGTCAGTAACAAACGTGTGTGTGTGTGTGTGTGTGTGTGTGTGTGTATAGGCTCACAGGTGAGAAAGAGACGAGAGATCTTTAAATGCCCCTTCAGGAATTACAGCAATGTCGTTACCATGTAAAGACCTGCAAAGAGAGACGTGAGTGAGGCTGGAAAAACTACACCGTGGATTTTACACAATCATAATTAAACACACGCACACACAAACCATTCAAACTGTTTATCATAACACACCTCACATGCACACACGCACACAAACCACAAATACACACAGATAAAAGCACAAATAAATGCATATACCCATAACCCCCCACACACACACGTACAAACAGACAGATACACACAAACAACCACAAATGTATACTTAGACACACAAACAAATTGATACACACACACGCACACAAATACACACAGATGCCAACAAGCACAAACATATACAAAGATATACTGAAAAAATACTATGACTAATTGCACTTACAGTAATCGCAAAGATCGAAGGCCCTCAAAGGCTTTAGCTGGAATACACCGCAGCCTATTGTAGCTTAAGATTCTTTATAAACACAGAGAGCAGAAGACACACACACACACACATACACACACAGTTTCATGATAAATACCATACAAAATACACTACAATAAGTAGTACTATTAAGCAATAATAATAGTAATAGTAAGCAATAGTAAGTAGGTAAGCACAATCATACATTACTTACACACATAGTAGTTCATAAAAACTCACTCACAAAACTTCACAACATTCAAAATTCATTTTCTACATCATCACACTCACAGTGTAAGCAGCTCAGACATGTTACTGTGGCTGTTGCTGGACAACGTGCTGATCTGGTTATTGCTCAAATCACTGCAAGGATTCAAACACACACACACACACACACACACACACACACCGACACACACACACACACAAACACATAAAGCTGTTACAGAAGCTGCCAAAAACATGACAAAAGACATAGAGTTGAATTACTCCTGCAATAATAACTACATCTTAAGTTGTGCATTGCTGCCAAATAGCCAGCCATAGCAGATTTGATTACAATCAGCATGTGATGCTGAAGCAATATTAAAGCTTTTACAGGTGTTTGAACATAAACAGTTTTCAAAGAGTGTTAATTAACAACCAACACACACACACACACTCAGGCTGATGTGAAAAAACAGAAAGTTTTTTTCTTTGCGTGATAAACTAGACAGATTTAGTTCTGTTATGTTGAACTATTTATGTTCAGAAAATTCCTGAGATTCCGAGTAAGAATTCTGCGAATGCCCTGTGTAAACCTGACATCTTTAAGGCATTAGGATTTGTTTTGCTGTAACCCTTGCAGCTCAGCAGGTTGTAAAATAGGGCCTGATCCAAACTATCATGAAAGACAAGGGTAAGTGTGTAATAAATCTACTACAACAGCATGGCCTCATAGTAGATGAGGATTGGTGTGTCTACAGCCTAGATCTTTCCAACAAAGAAGACCCAGGACCATTGGGCACCTCAAAGCCTTCAAAACTGTTTTATTATTTACTTATAATTATACATTTGCTTATTTTAAAGAATCGATATGTTTCCTATATTCTATTGTGAATAAAATATGGGCTGCATTTTCCACTTTTCCACTTTTAACTGCTATTAAAAAACTGCTGTATTTACTAAAAACTTCATGTGGTAAATGAATACATGGGCGAAAGGTCGTTTGTGATTGGCTGGCTCTTCCGGAGGCAGGCGGGACTTACATGAGGGTAAGGTGTTTGTAATTGGAGAGCTCCAGGGGAACCTGTGTGAACTTGTTTCCATCCAGATAGCTATTGAACACAAAATATAGTATTAACAAGCATGTGTGTATTTGTGTATTGTGTGTTTTTGTGTGTGTGTGTTGTGTGTGTGTGTGTGTGTGTGTGTGTGTGTGCTCACAGCTCAGTGACGTCTTTAGGAATACCCTTGGGCAGTGTGTTGAGTCCTTTATTACTGCAACGGACCACTGTGTCCAAACACGAGCATTCTGCTGGACAGCGGGCCGACAGAGAGCAGCTATTCTCATCATCACCTACACACACACACACACACACACACACGCACAAATGCTTGTTAATACTATATTTTGTGTTCAAGAGAGAGCGGCAAAGAAAGCTAATAGCATTTCATTTCAATTTGCATGACATGTTCTTAAACTTGTTGTACACTGGAGGAAACAAAATCTCACACTCACACACACACACACACACACACACACACACACACACACACACACACACACACTCCTGCTCTCGCACCATCATCACAGGCGAAGTCCTGCACCGCCACGTCCTGGATCGGGATCTCCTTCAGAAAGTAGGGCTTCAGGCAGCGAGGGTTTCCTGTGACAATGCGCTTCTTCCGTAGCCACTCCCCCAACCAGGCCATGTGACAGTTGCAGTTGAACGGATTGGCCAGCAGGTTGCTGAGAGGAGGAGTCAAAAAAAAAATATATATATAATATATATATATATATATATACACGTGTGTTTTAGCATGTGCCTGTGTTCACGTGTTTTCACGTGCACTCAATGTGCTGTGATGTGCGTTTGCGTATGCTCACATGTGTATGTTAACGCATAAATGTGCCCACCCATGGGTGCGTGCATGTTTTCAAGTGTGTTTACAGGAATTTCTGTATTTGTATTCATGTGTGCTTGTGTGTGTGCGCACGCGTGTGTGTGTGTGTGTGTGCATCTCTGTTACTTACAGTGTGGAGAGAGAGTGCAGCGTATCGAAGGCTCCCCGGGTGATGGAGGTGATCAGGTTATCATAGAGAGAAAGCAGACGCACTGAACTCAGGCCGGTGAAGCTGCTGTTACTCACACAGCTGATCTTGTTGCTACGCAGCATCCTGCACACACACACGCGCACGCACACACACACACACACACAAATCAGATTTGCACTGTGACCTTATCACTGATGATTTATTATTCTGACATTTACTAATGACTCCAGTGACCCAGGCACTGTGTGTGTGCGTGTGTGTGTGTGTGTGTGCGTGTGTGTGTTAGAGAGAGAGAACGACTCACAGTGTGCGAAGACCCGACAGACCCTTCAGCATGCCATAGTGAACGCTCTCCAGGCGGTTGCTGGTCAGTATGAGCTCGTTCACTCCGTTTGCTCCCTCGAAAGTTCCCTCCTCGATATCACTGATCTTATTATTACTGAAGTTACTGTACAGAGGGAGAGAGGATAGAGAGTGAGACAAATACAGAGAGAGGGAGAGAGAGATAGACAGAGAGACACACACACACAAACAGGGACACATTTTGAGGCAATGTGAGAACGAAGAAAATGAAAACAGTGACGTTGAAGAGAGAGGAAGAGATAAGTGGAAAAAAGCATTGAATGAGGAGATTGAGAAAGAGAGACAGACAGGCACAAAGTGGGATGTGTTAAGGCATGGGGACGTGTGTAAATGTGTGTTCAAGTGTTCACAGGTGTGTGTGTGTGTGTGTGTGTGTCCGCGTGCGCTTAAGTGTGTCAATGTGTTCGCACCTGTTCATGTGTTCTCAGGTGTGTGTTTATGTGTGCATTTAACAAGTGAGCTTGTGTGTTTACGTGTGTTGGCATTCATTTGTGTGTTCATGTGTGCTTGTGCATTTTGTTCATGTGAGAGAGAGAGAGAGAGAGAGAGAGAGAAGGAAAGAAAGAAATGAAAGGAAATAGATAGAGATAGGGATACAGAGAGAAAAAGAGATGTGATAGTAAGAGAAGTGATCACATGTGAGTTCTTGTGTGTTTGTGTGTGTGTGTGTGTGTGTGTGTGTTGTGTGTGTGTTTGTGATCACAGCAGAAAGAGAGAAACAGCGAGACAGAGAGAAAAACAGACAGAGACAGAAAGACAGGCAGAAACAGAGACAAAAAAACAGAGGGAGACAGACAGAATCAGAGAGAAAGAGAAACAGACAGAAATAGACTGAAAGGCA
>JACRUU010000019.1:23414006-23416506 GCA_030449085.1 Kryptopterus vitreolus
ATATATAGATGATGGACAGACAGATATAGACACAGTGGTTTAAAATCCAGTTCACAATGAAGTACAGATTAGTGTGTGTGTGTGTGTGTGTGTGTGTGTGTGTGTGTGTGTACCTGAGCACCGGAACTTCTTGCTCTTAATCTGGCCAAGGCGTTTGTTGGCGAGGCGGCGTGGGCTGGTGCATCGCGCCCCGCTCGTCTCAATTGGATTCTCCTGCAGGTAATCAGCCAACCACTTCAGATGACAGTCACACACAAATGGGTTCTGCGCCAGATGTCTAATACACACGTGCAAACACACACACACATAACAATCAGGAACAGCTTGGCTCCATCTATTATACTGTATTACCTTTTATACATTGTATGGTTACAGTGTTGATTTAAAAAAAAATTTCACAAATAATATTTGTGTGTGTGTGTGTGTGTGTGTGTGTGTCTCACAGCGTCTGGATGGCACGCAGGGATGCGAATGTCCCCTTGGCGATGGTTTGAAGCTTGTTGTCGTACAGAGAGAGCAGGTTGAGGTTCTGTAGGTCCTGGAAGGCGTCCACACGGAGACAGTTGATCTTATTTGCATTCAGTAACCTGTTGGGATCAGGTCAACACAGAGAGTCAGCTGATGTCAAACCTATCTATATACACACACACACACACACACACACACAGACACACGCACACACACACACACACACATATATACCCTGTATAGGCCCTGTACACACCATGTAAACACCCTCAATAAACCCTGTACACACCCTGAATACACCATATACACCCCCCTTTACACACCATGTACATTCCCTGCATTACCCCTTTGCACACCCTCTGTACACACCATATACACAAATTGTACATCCTCTAAATACCTTATACAACCTGTATACATGCCATGTACACCCTGGACATACTCCGTAGACACTGTACACCCTTTACCCTCTGCACGCACCTTGTAAATACCCTATACACCCGGTATACATCCTGCAAATACCTTGTACACCCTCCGTACACCCTGTATACCCCCTTTACACACCATATACACTGTGTATACAACCTGTACACACTGTACATCCTATGTACACAGAATACACCATGTAAACACAATGTAAATACCCTCTGCACCCTGTGCACACCTGGTACACAAACTTTACACCCACTGTACCACCTTGTATATACATGTATAACCCATATTAATTCCCTATACACTGTGTACACCTCTATACACCTACTCCACACTATGTATACACCATATACACCGCCTGTACACCCTATACATCACTGTACATACCATAAACACCCGCCCTACACACCATGTACACCCTGTATATCTTGTATACACTCTGTACACTCTATTTCTTGTTAAAATGTGGTTAAGTTTGTTTGATCTACAGTAACAAGTGTGTGGTGTGTGTGTGTGTGTGTGTGTGTGTGTGTGTGTGTGTCTATGTGACTGCGTGTGTAAATGTCTCTATTCAGCTTTAGTTGCGAGAGCATTTACATGGCACTGGTCCAAATATCTGGATTAACAGTCATTTCCTCTCATTTCCCCATTTCTCACTCTACCGTGTGTGTGTGTGTGTGTGTGTGTGTGATATATATATATATATTTATAGATAGATAGAGAGAGAGAGAGAGAGAGAGAGAGAGAGAGAGAGAGCGAGAGAGAGAGAGAGATGTGATGAGCTTAGGCACCTGTGCTGCTTGCCACACTGAGAATGAGGGACGGATGGTGTGTGTGTGTGTGTGTGTGTGTGTGTGTGTGTGTGTGTGTGTGTGTGTGTGTGTGTGTGTGTGATTTACTTACAGAAGTTGTAGAGAGAAGAGTCCATCAAACAGGCCTTTAGGAAGTTCAGTGATTTTATTCCCATATAGAACCCTAACGGAAAAGAGGAAAATTCACTGAGAGAGACGGATCTTATAATGCCCGGAAGAATGTGGGTTTAAAACCCTTCATGTTTAGCACTGAAAGCATGTAAACACTCAGAACATTTTGAGTTTAAAACCTTATTAAAGTAAAATCTGTAATAAGAACTAACAGGATTTAAACCAGGTTTTAATCTCAATTTCCTGTGAGGATAATGTACAACAATTTTGTATGTGCGTGTGTGTTGGTCGCTATACACTAAAGCTGGTGGACTTAAAAAACAGAAATCAAACACACGCACACTGCACACACACACACACACACACACACACACACACACACACACACACACACACACACACATACACAGAATCACTAAAAGCCTCAGAACACCAAAATTTTTTATGAATAATTGAAAATAATGGAGGCTTAATTTAACTTGCTGTCACTCCCCCCACGCACACACACACACACACACCACACACACACACACACACACACACACACACACACACACACAAACACACACACTTGTACTTACAGTGAGTTGAGAGAGCGAAGGCCTTGAAAGGAATCTGGAGCCATTTCTGATATTTGATTATTACTTAGATCACTGAGAAGAGAAAGAGAGAGAGAT
>JACRUU010000019.1:23436506-23444006 GCA_030449085.1 Kryptopterus vitreolus
AAAAACACTTCATACGCATTCAAACAGTTACCTTCTTTTTATTAAGGTCTGTTAATGAAATAAAATAGTTCAACTCAATTAATCGCATGCTTGTCATGAGATAACACATAATTAATTGCAACTAGACAGCACATTTGCATTTACGGACAGTTTTAATTGCCGGATGTGTTTTGTTAATATCTGAGCAAAGAAAGGAAGTTGTGAATGAATGTCCGTCCAACCTACATTGTGTTCATTTATACATTATTTGTTGTAATTTTTAATAAAAATTCTCTAACATAAATGCAACATTTATCGTGCCTTAAAACAAAAAACTAAAGCCATTGAAATAAACGTGTTAATGCGTTACTAAGACATCAACTTTGACACCCCGACCCCTTTTATATTTTTATATTTCGCATTAGTGCTGGTTAATTCGATTCAATTTAGTGAAGCAGTGATATGAATTTTTTCATTAAAATGAATTTTTTTTTTTAGATCATTTCACTCCTTGGATCAGAAATAAACACAGTGGCACAAGCAGATCCCCCAAACACATGTACAAATACTGTACAACAACATTGACTGTAGATCCAATAGTGAAAGTGAGACAATTGCAATTGGAACAAGAATCAAAAGAGGAATCGGCAGCATGGTGGCCCCATTACTCTTCACTGTCCCTTGTCTCCAATGGGACTTTCACAGATGAGCTGGATTTTCCTCCTGAGTCTCTTTCCAGTCTATGAGACTCCACCAGCTTTCCTTGGAGACCCGAATATCCAATTAGGTCTGCTTCAGTGCATCTACCTCCTCTGACTTTTGTCAAGTTCTAAGCCATCATTATCCTCATAATACACACACACACATACACACACACACACACACACACACACACACACACACATATATATATATATATATATATATATATATATATATATACACACCTCTCACTGCATGATTGCCATTTTTAGTTGCGAAATGGCTAGTACATACTAGTTTGCACAAATGAGAGTGTGGATTTTCATTATGCCACAGCCTCACACCAAAGACTTGCTTAGAAAATCCCATGTGGCTCAATAAAACTGCCCTATATTCAGGATATCACGAGCTGGAATCCAATACGCCTGGTGTAGCCAGGAAAGCAGAACCGTTTTTATTTTCTTGTTGGCTGTTGGATGGCATTTGCCATTTCGCCTGTCAATCACCGAGAACCTAGCCAATCGCAGGCTTCTGCGTATCGGAATGAAGCTCCTGAAAGTGTTGCAGCTAGAAAGATCTGTGGCAAGCAGTTAATAAGGTCGGATTGGCAAGTGAAAAAATAATTGGGGGAAAATGATCAACATTAGCAGTAGCTTTGCTAGCTTGTAGCTTGGCACCCAAATCACATTTCCACCTAATAACATCCACCACTTTCCCCGTAACTTTCATAATACACTGGATTTAAACAAGCTTCAAATGGACAAGTTGCCTCAGTTTCCGATGCTTTGCTGATCGCATATACAGACTATAGTAGCAATGGTACATGTCTGAATATTAAAAGTAAAAGTGCTGCCTGCTACAGTAAAACTCCTTCGCATTTATAGGACGATATAGGACGCTGGGGTCAGAGATGTCCGAGAGTACAAATTTAAGGACCTTGCTCAAAAGTGTGGCAGCTTCGTGGAACCATTTCTTGACCTTCTCTTCAGTAACCCAGAGCCTTAACCATTGACCTCCCACAACTTTCAAAATCCAAAAGATTGGCTTTGAAAAAGTCCCGGTCACGTGACGGTCGTAAAATGCATGCCCCAGTCCACACAGTGACATGAAAACTCAAAATGATCCAGTTCCGAGAGCGTTTACAATTTGCTGTTTACTAAACAAGACGTCTTGATGTCAAACATGAAGGGAAAATTTGGACTGTAAAAATATGTTTATGGGTACATGGGTACCTCATTCCCCTGCAAAGTCTTACAAAAATACATACATTATCCTTTTGCAAACATGCCCAGAAATCCCAACTGGTGAAAGCCTTGAACAAGATCCAGAAAACCTGTCTGTGTGGCTGATGTTTCCTGGCCCTGTGGAAGTCTTGACCTAGTTAACTACCACAGTATCCTTATCTCCACCCTCACCTGTCCGTGGAATGGCTGGCTCAGCACGGCAATAATTTGCGTCTCACCTGAAGAGGCGCTCATATCAGGTGACGGAGAGAATCCGTGACAGCTTCCTGCAGACTCCCCACTGGCATCTGTAAAGGCTCGGTGCCCGGCCCTCTTCTCTCGACCCCCTGCACTCATTCCCTTGGTGATGCAATATTCCCAAGTGGCTTCCAGCAGAGTTATGCTGATGACATTTAACTGATACCTTCCTTCTCACCAACAGGTTGTTAATTATATCTTGGCTTGTCCAACAGGCACCTCATGAGTCACAGCTCATCATTTCAAGATGAAAACGGCATTGATGGGAATCCACACTCCTTGGCTTGGACTCTTTATTCAGGGGCCCCTGCAAATGCATATAGATTGTGTACGTTCGTCCTCCAAGCCACCAGACGACTTCTTTACTACCATGTGAGCACTTTAATAGAAGATACATTGCTTAGTACAATCGTAATTGCTTTTTGTGGTTGTTCATATTCCTTGCTTATGTGCCTTTTTCCTTTGGGTGCATTGTTACACTTTGTATTTTTTCTTGAGACTAGATTTTTTTTTGGCACGTCTCATTACATCTTCGCAACTGATCCAGAACGATGTCACGTGACAACTCATTTGGCGGTTCATGTTGCACAAAATACTTTGATATCTTTTTTTTCATTGTTAAGCTGTTTGTTGGTGATTTTAATGTGGATTCTGTGTTTTGTTTATGGGCTTTTTTTTTTAACCAAAACCAAAGTAAACCAAAGTAAAGCAATATTTGTTACTTTGAGGCTTTTATAACCCGCATTGTTTGTCATGCTTACTGTTGACCTCATTGTTTAGTAAATTACATTTGGCATAGACTTAAACTCACTACATTTTTGGGTAAAACTAAAAGACAACACAAGTTAACTGTACTTTCTACCATCTCATTTAATGTGTGCCTTTCCAAAACAGATATCACAATAAGGTAAAGTCAGTCACACATTATTTCATTTTTAAAGACCAATAAAAAAGTACCATCCACGGATGCTTGCTTCAGTGTTGTCATCCTCTTGCCATAAACCATTTTCTACATTCACACTTGAATGTCATGTTCAATGAACAAATAAAAAACATGACCAAAATGGATCAAACCAGAATTCTGTATTCAGAAAACAAAACTTCAGTGTTGATGGCATTCTTTCTTTGCACATAGCACTACTAGAGAACAAGATAAAAGGGCTTTCTCAATGACCCCACAGTGGCAGCTTGGCGATTCCAGGGTTTGTAATCCCTGGTTGTCTTTAAATAGAACCAAACCATTCTTCAAACCACACCAACATCCAGAACCCATATTGACAAAAAGGGTACTGATGTACAAATATTCTTCACAGCTTCATTCGAGTGCTGAGGAAAGCTTAGCCTATTGTGCCTCTTTTCAGATACTAGACTCCTGATGACTAAAATAGTCAGGAACATCATCTGCAACACTGTCCTGAGGTCCCCTCCAGAGCTGCGTGCTCCGCCCACTGCCGTTCACACTGCAGACTCATGGCATCATCTCCATCGCATGTCTTTTTGAAATGATAATTTGCTCGTCCACACAGAAATGTCCTCTGAGAAGATTACAAAGAGAACCATATTTGTTAGTATTCACATGAATCTCACTGGTCCGTCAAGACCAGAGCACTGAGTCCAACCAATGAGCAAAGCCCAACTCCCACCAGCAATCCTCACCGTGTTCATAAGAGGGACAGAAAAACAAAAAAAACATCTTAAACAGCTGTATCACTGCCTGCAAGTGGGTCTTGTTTACCTCCATTATTAACATTTCTACGATACCCTGCATCAGCAACGCCACTAACATTGGGGAACTCTGCTCACCCCTCACACCAGACATGGGCAAACTACACCCCCCCCCCTTTTAATCCGCCCCGCCGAATATCGTTACAGAATTGTCCAACTGAAAGTAAAACCGCAAATACTCTGAGTATGCACAGCGAGCGGTAATATAGCAAAGCTTGATGCAGAAACCCCGCCCCCTCGGCAACGATTTGAGATACTGCAAGCACAGGAAGAAACACCCCCCACCTACCCACCCTCAGTCAACTACTCACGACATGACACACCTACACGACAAGCGCACATTTTAAAAGTCAATGGGGCCCCTTGAGTCAAAAAGTTCTCCTTCAGGGAAAAAACTTTCTGTAGAATACTGAATACTGATATTGCATGGCCGTGATGGGTCCTGCATTTCAGGGGTGTGCTAACTTCATCACTTCCATCATCATGACACCGCTGTTGTAGAAACCATCATTCAGATAAAGTCATAAAGTGACCCCTGCATTTTTCTTGGTTTTCCTTGGGAAAGTGGATTGTATTTTTTTTGCGCAACATGCACAGAAAAACTGTTTACAGTTCATAAACATTTTTCTTTATAAAAAGTCCATCTTGTAAACACTATTGTGGGCGTGACCAAATGGATTTCTTCTTGTGTAAAAAAAAAAACAAAATTAAATCCACACGAATTATATATTTGAGTTTTCTCGCCGAGTGAGCAAGTCAAAATCTGAATGGTTAAACCAACAGATTCAAACAACATGGATTTGGAACGATCAGACGTTCATATTGTCATTCATTCATCTTCTACCACTTTATCCGATCTTCCCTCGGGTCACGGGGAGTCTGTGCCTATCTCAGGCATCTATGGGCATTAAGGCAGGATACCAACCCATCACAGACACACACACACACATTCATACACTAGGGACAATTTTCCAAGGTGCCAATCAACCTACCGTGCATGTTTTTGGACCGGGAGGAAACCGGAGAACCTGGAGAAAAACCCCCTGAGGCACGGGGAGAACATGCACACTCCACACACACATGGCCGAGACGGGAATCGAACCCGGATCCTGGCGGTGTGATGCGAACGTCCGAACCACTAAGCCACCGTGCACCCCACATCCATATTGTCCACTATGAAATCCTGACATGGCCTAGAGGTTGTCTGAAATCTGATTGACTAGAAACTCCAAACTCAAATTTACGTGTTGGCAACAATATAGTATCAGTTTCAGCCTCGAAACTCGAAAATGTCTTTACCGGTCTTTATCCATATTGTCCACTCTTAGTGAAAACCTCAATAACGCACACACATTCAGCGAAAACTCGAAAACTGCCTTGAGAACACACTCTGAGCTTATGTAATGATGTCACTTCCTGCTCTTGTCTCCTTTTCTGTTTTGAGAATGTCTGCAGCTCCGAAAACCTCTCTGAGCTCCACTTCTGAATTCCTCACAATGACCTTCTGATCTTCAAAGAGGATTTACATGCATGCGCACACACACACACACACACACACACACACACACACACACACACACACACACACACACACACATCTGACAACTAGCAGCCTTTCTACAACAGGTTAAACGGTAACTATGGCAACAGGCTATAAACACTGTCTTCATTAAAATCTGATTATGAAGGAAATTAGAAAACACACACACACACACACACACACACACACACACACACACACACACACACACACACACACTTCTCATAATGCGTCAGGCAGCACTTCTCTCCTCTCTCTTTAATTCCAGTCCTTTTCCCACCAACTCGTGTGAACAGACAGGTCTTAGACGAAGTGTGTGCATGTTTATGTGTTTGTGTGTGTGTGTGTGTGTGTGTGTGTGCCTATGTGTTTGTGTGTTTGTGTATTAGCGAGTGTGTCTTGTGAGTCGACAAGACTGAGGTTAAGCGTCCACTCTGCAGACAAAAGCCGGACCCTCTCCAGCCCCGTGACCTAGGAAACGCTGGGCTCAGTAAGCACACACGTACACACAAATACACACACACACACACACACACACACACACACACACACACACACAACACACACACACACACACACACACACACTAAGGTAAACAGTTCAGCTTGTTGAGCATTTGTTGTACGGATTAAATGAAAATGAGATTGTGTCTCAGAGCAGAGTTCGCACACACACACACACACACACACACACACACACACACACACACACACACACACACACACACACACACTTATGCAGTGTAGCAAAAGGTTGTTTACAGGATGTTAGAAGTATTGTGTAGTACTATTTTTTACTATAATAAACTTTTTAAATGATAACTAGTTCTATTGTATTTGAAGTTTTAGAAAAGTGATATTGAGCATGTTTCATTGAATGTTGTGTAGTTGTATGTAGTTTAGAGGGATGCTATGTAGCATAAAGTGTAGTTAGATGTAGTTTAAAAAGATAACGTGTAGAATGATGTGTAGTTGTATGTTTTGTGGTTGGATGCGGGTTGGAGGGATGCTGAAAAGCATGATGTGTAGTTAAATATGGTGTAGGTAGTTTAGAAAGATGCTGTGCAGCATGATATTGTGTAGTTGGATGATGTTGGTTGAGAAAGATGCGTGTAGTTAGATGTAGTTTAAAAAGATAACGTGTAGAATGATGTGTAGTTGTATGTTTTGTGGTGTCGGGTTAGAGGGATGCTGAAAAGCATGATGTGTAGTTAAATATGGTGTGTGTAGAAAGATGGATGTTGGTTGAGAAAGATGCCGTGTCAAATGATGTGTAATTATCTGTTGTGTAGTGCGATGTAGGTTAGAGTGATGCTATATAGCGTTATGTCTAGTTGTATATTGTGTAGTTGTTTGTAGGTTAGAGGGATGCTGTATACAATGATATGTAATTGAGTGCTGGGTATGTTGTGTAGAAAGATGATGTGCAACAGGTTGCGTAGATGGATGCTCGGTAGTTGGGTGCCGTGCAGAAAAATTATTTGTTGCATGTTGTGTAGTTGTTCAGAAAAGTGACATGTAGCACGATGCATGTGTGGATTTATGTTGTGTAGTTGTATATTTTTATTTAATATACTTATACTGTTGTGTATTTGTATGCCGTGTAACTGAATGTTGTGAAATTGTGTAGTGTAGTTGTAAGCTGTGTAGTTGAATGTAATTCAATCATATTTTGTGTAGTTGTGTAGATGTATGTTGGGCAACAATAAAAAGTAGTTGTATGTTACAACTTGTGTAACTATATTAAAAAAAACATTTTCTCACAATTGAATTGTTTGTGTTACTCGACATCCCTAGTTATATCTTGTGTAACTAATGTGCTGTAGTTGTACGTAGTGTATATAAAGTAGTTGTATATTGTGTAGTTTTATGTAGGAGGTGGTAGCTCAGTGGTTATGGCATCGGGCTCCGGACCAGAGGGTCGCAGGTTCAAATCCCAGCACCACCAAGTGGGCCCTTGAGCAAGGCCCTTAACCCTCAATTGCTCAGTTGTAAGTCGTTCTGTATAAGGGCATCTTCCAAATGCCATACATGTAGTGTAGTTGTCCGTTACATAGTTGTATGTTGTGTAATT
>JACRUU010000019.1:23446506-23461506 GCA_030449085.1 Kryptopterus vitreolus
CGATCAGCCAATTGATACTGGCATGTCAATATTGATAGGCCAATCAGGAACCAGATACAATGTAACAATGTCAATATTCGTGGATCACGCACAGAGAGACAGTATTTTGTATTTGCTGAGAATGTTGTTGTTGTTGTTGTGAACAATTGCTGCAGATGGTGATGGGTGACCATTAAGGTCAATAAGAAGGGAACGAGTAACATAAATATTGTAGCGAGTAGAGCTGGGTGATATGTCATATTAATTTTATCCCCGTTAATTTTTTTGACGAAATTCGATTTTGGATTTTGTATATAGTGGGAAAATGTCTCGGCCAATTTGAAATGTTTTTAGCTGGGGTTTTGGGGATTCTGCTGTCATGTTTTTCCCGCCACACACACATCCCCATTGAACAATGGGTTTGTTTGAGGTACTTTATTTATTAGTCTTTAATTAATCATGCTGCTACCTTAAGTTCCCACAAACTTTAGACAAATTGTACTGCAGGGCTTCTTGTTGAACGTCTAAAGTTGCAAACCCAAACCATTTCCATACGACTGATGAAACCCCGCCCCTCTTGGAAAAGACAGCTCTTCGGATTCGTCAGAGCTCGTAGCCATGTTGCACTTCGTATTTCCCACGTGTGCATAGCGGTGGGAGGCGGGGAACTACGGGAGCTCTCTGTGTCAAACCAAGGTGAAATCGTAAAATAAATTTTCGTATTTTCAACATAAGCCATAAAGTCAAATTAATCGGTAATGACTATTAATCTCCCAGCACTGGTACAGAGAAGAGAATGGACAGCGTAAAGGATAAGGTGACAAAAAATATGGAAGGGGACTTGGGTGATATGGAAAGAGGACACAGACTAGAAAAAGAGGAATCTGCAACATGGAGAAGGGGACATGATCAAGGAGAAGGGGACAGATAAGAGGGGATAAGATAAGAGGAAGAGAACTCTGACGCATGGGAAGGAGATAGAATCGTGGAGAAGGGACAAGACAGATAATATGGCAGTCGCTGATATGAGAAGGGGACATGCTATGGGGAAACAGCTGACATGAGAAGGGGACGTGGTCACGGAGATGGGGAAATGTTCATTGATACTAGACATAGGAAGAGGGCAGAATCAATGTGGAATAGGGATAACTGACATGGGAATAGGATGGGGTCAATGTCAGGGAGACAGATAACATCTAAAGGGGGACAGGGGCATTGAGAATGGGACAGGTGACATCTGAAGAGGACAGGGTCAAGGAGAAGGGGACATGTGATATCTGAAGGGGACAGGGTGAAGGAGAAAATGGCATGGTTATGGTAGAAAGAGACAGATGACATGGGAAGGCGACAGGGCACGGGAAGAAGAAGCAGAGTGATCTGAGGATAGGATTAACAACAGATGATATGGGAGTTGGATAGCATCAAGAACAAGGGGACAGGTCAGACGGCTGACATTAGAATGGGACATGGTCATGAAAATGGGAAAGGGCCATTTAAAAGAAGACTGATAATATGGGAAGGGGACAATAGCATTGGCAAAGGGACCTGGTCAATAAGAATGAGTGGCTTGCTCAAGGTGGTTTTGCTGGGATATAAACCTGCAACCTTCCAGTCCAGAGCCCAATGCCTGAACCACCGTACTACCACATCCTGATACGGGAAGAGGACAAGGTAAAAGAGATGACACAGAAAGTGGGTCAATGAGACAGTAAGGGGAGAAAGTCGAGGAGCTGACTGTGGAGCATGAACAATTAAGGAGAAGGGGACAGGAGACATGGACAAGGGACAATGATTACAAGGCAGCTTTACATTTCAAGGGGAAAGGGGCAATATATATATATATATATATAAATAAAAAGAGGTATCTGAGGCATGGGAAGGGGAAAGGACAAACATGTGAATAGGGACAGGGTGTAGTAAAGAGGCAGGTGGAAGCAGAAATAGGGAGGTTAAAGGGCAAATGCGAAGCAAATAGTCAACAGGAAAAGCAGGTGACAATAGAAGGGAAACGGATTGAGGGGGGAAAAGGGAGTTGACAGAGCCGGGGCAAGGGCAGAGCAGGGGCAGAGGACAGGTGCTAGGGGTGCAAACAGGGCAAAGGGGACAGGGGTTAAAAAAAAACAAGGTCCCAGGTGTCAGGCAAAAAGAAAAATGTTTGCGAAGAAGGGAATTATACGACATACCACAGGGCACGAGAAGAGCAAAGGAAACGAGCAGGGAACATGGAGGGAAAGAATGAAAAAGCGAGGGAGGAAACGGGAACAGGGGACAGGCAAATGAGGTGAGGGGACAAAGGCACTGAGATGGAGTCGTGTTTGAGTGTAAAAAAAAAAAAAAAAAAAAAAAGGCTGGAAAGAAAAAGAGGCACAGAAACCCAAGCACTCAGAGCTGGCTCTGTGTGGTGTGTGTGTGTGTGTGTGTGTGTGTGTGTGCGTGTGTGTGTGTGTGTGTGTGTGTGTGTGTGTGTGTGTGTGTGTGTGTCTGGCTGACAGTCCCAGTGTGAGGGGCATCTAGCAAACACACACAGACAAAGAGCAGCCCGGAAAAACAGATGTGGGAAAAACAAACAGAGCTCCCCACTGAACTCTCTCTCTGTTCCGCTATCCCTCTCTCTGTCTCCAAAATGGTGTATTTGTCTTCTGTCTCACTCCATCTTTCTCCTTTTGGTCTCTCATCGTCCTTCTGCTCTCCATCCGTGTCAATATCGATCTCTGCATAACTATTTTCTTTTTATCTGTATAATCTCTTTTTCTTTTCTCTCTCTCTCTCTCCATGCCTTTCTCCCCCAATAACTGTCACAGGGAATCTGTCTCTCTCATTCTTTCTCTGTACATCTCTCCATCTCTATCCTCATGTCTGTCCCTCAATTCTTCGTCCTGTCGATCCTTTATTTGTCTGTCTTTCCGTCTAACTGTTGATTTCAACTCGACATCTCTTCTCTTTCACTCTATCCTCCACTCTGAACCTGTCGTCTGTTCGTGCTCTTGCTTGATCTTACTCCTCCCTTCTTTTCTCTATCTGTCTTTTTATTTCTGTCAAATGAAACCTGTCCCTCTGTCTGTCTTTCTTATTCTAATCCCATAAATCCATCTGATCTCACTTGTCTTTCTTTAATTTGGCCAGTGATTTTTCCTTTCTCGTTCTATCTCTTTCTATCTTCTTTCTGCCTCTGAAACTGTTTGTGTTCTGTCTCACTCCATCTTTCTCCACTGGATCTCTCACACACATGCTAATAAGCACCAGGATATTTGTGACCCATACATATAGTGCATAAGTAATACACTAATGTATGCGCATATTAATGAGTGATGATGTCACTGAAATGGACGAACGAGAGAAAGTTTACAAAGTTGGACAGACGCTCAGTAGAGGGTGTGTATGTGTGTGCGCACTAACTGCTAAGACACACACATACACACACACACACACACACACACACACACACACACACACACACACACACACGCAACAAGGATGACATCATGGTTTAGCTGCTGGTTGACATCATGCGGTGTGAATAATTGATGAGTGATAAAATAGTAACGAGGCGAAAAATGCCTGAAAGGCCCTCAGGATTCGCTCGCTTGCGCTCTCTCTCTCTCTCTCTCTCTCTCTCTCTCTCTCTCTCTCTCACTCTCTCTCTCACACACACACACACACACACACACACCTGAGTTATGCTGTAACCCTATAAGTCTGAAAGACTGTGGCACACACATGAACAGAGCTGTCAATCAAAATAATAAAACTGCAATGACCCTTAACTACACTGTGTGTGTGTGTGTGTGTGTGTGTGTGTGTGTGTGTGTGTGTGTGTGTGTGTGTGTGTGTGTGAGAAAGTATGAAAAGGAAGTGCTCTCAGGATGGAAAGTTCTGGAAAACGAGGTAGACAGAAAGAGGAATCAAAAGGGGAGACAGAGTGAGACAAGAATAAAAAGAAAGAAAAGGGTGAGACAAAAGAGTGAGACATGGGAAAGACAGAGAGACACAGAAAAGTACATAAAGAAACAGAATGGGAGATGGAGTGTGGGAGAGACAACAGACAAATAGAGAGTAAAAAGACAGACAAAAATAGAGGGGGGAGACAAAACAGCAAAAAAGGAGAGAGAGAGAGAGAGAGAGAGAGAGAGAGAGAGAAGGAAGGAAGCATGGGATAGATAGACAGAGACAGATGACTGATTGATACAGATAAAAAGTCAAAAAGAGATGCAGACTGGTAAAGAGACAAAAAAGATAAAAAAGACAAGATCGACCAAGAGAGAGAGAGAGAGAGCGCGAGAGAGACTGCCAGACCAAAAGACAAAAAGAGAGAGATAAATTAGAGGCAGTAGAACTGTAATACCTGAGTGCATTGCTCATGAACAGCTAGCCATGAAAAAGTCAATGTGTATGTATGTATGTATGTGTGTGTGTGTGTGTGTGTGTGTGTGTGTGTGTGTGTGTGTGTGTGTGTGTGTGTGTGTGTGTGTGTGTGTGCTTATGGAACTGAGACTCCACTTTCCCTCCACACAGGGGGCTGGCACACCCCATACCTAACCCTAAACGTCCCCCAACACACAAGCATACACACACGCGCGCACACACACACCTCTCGGGAACCGCGACAGAGTGTGTGTGTGTGTTTAATCCTCTGAGTTATGCGGTGGCCTTTCTTACTGCACAGTGGGAGCGATCACACACACATGCTAACTTTTAGCTACACTACACATGCTGTTCACACCACAACGCTACGATCACAGCTTTAAATCATTGCGCTAATGCCAGTAGCACTACGCTTATCATTACAGAGATAACACTAACTGTGGCTATTAAGACAGACTACCACCGAGAGACAACACTAATACTAATCACAGTAACGTTTAGGGCTAGAGGTATGTTACAGGTAGCAATGTGTCTGCTAGTCCTATTTATTTTCATTAACATGTTAGCACACATGAAATAACCAAAAATGAACCCTCTGATGTCCTGAGAGTTTACTAACATGTCTCACAGAACACATCCTTCCACAGATCCAAGTCACAAACATTAGCGAAAAATGGATTCTAGCAAAGGATTCAAACTGGTGAACTCTATCACTAGCTACATTTCCACCATGAAACATCATTCCGCTAATTTAATCAGGCTCACTTCTGCTCATGATTTGTATCAATTGCCATGCAGGTGTATTTCATCAACATTGGGATAAGGATAAACACAGTATTAACATTGTGCCAATACTGTGCTAACACTGCGTAAATACTATGCTAATGCTATATAAATCCTACGCTAATACTGTGTCAATACTTTGCTGATACTTGGCTAACACTGTGAATTGTATATAAATAAATATTGTGAAAAGTGTGTGAATACTGTGTAAATAACGTGTGAATACTGTGCTAACACCGTGTGAATACTATGTGAATATTGTGTAAACTCGGTGCGAAGTCAGAAGGTTTCCTATTGAACACCCTTGTTCGTTTGTTATGATACACACAAAGATACATGCGCTCACACTCAGGTGAGCACACTCCTTTAAGTATTTGTGTCAATGTCCGTCCTCGCCCCACCCCGACCCTAAAATCCGCAAACCTTGTGGAAAAACTGCTGTGTGAATATTGAGTGAACGTTTTGCTAACACTGTGCTAATACTGTGTGAATACTACGTTCACACTTTATGAATACAACTGACGCTGCGCTAACACTATGACCGTTAGCGTAAAAGTTTATTTTTGCAGATGTGACTGCTCGAGCCTGTGCGAGACTAGCTCGGACCACTCACTACCGTGGAAACATTCCAACATGCCTCCATACTGTGATATACAGCTTTGACCTGAAGCGTTAAACATTTCAAGCCTGGGGTTTGACAAGTTTTGCATTTTGAGATGCTTTTCTACTCGCGACGTTGTAAAGAGTAGCTATCTGAGGTCTTTCACCAATCTACGTGCATAAGACAGTGACCCAGGATCACAATTTTTCTCATATCTTACGCATTTATACTACCCCCCCCCACACACACACAGTATCCCACAGCTATACACTCCCTCAGAAGCAGCTGCTTTCTTTGTGACCTACAGGAACTTATAGAGGGACCTGAATCTATTATATAGACCTGAAGAAAACCCTGGGATAGAAGAGAAAAATGTGTTTCAGTTACAAGCAGGATGAAGGAGCCAGAGGAACTTTAACACCGGGGCTTTTCTACTCAAGCAGACCAGCACAAACCAGCCTAGACCAGCATTGAAATTCTTTCAGGCTAAAAAGAGCTAATTTTCTCTATGTCTTTTTGAAGAAAATGGACGTCGACCACGGGTCCTACTCGCCTGCTTCACGTCAAGTCTCTCCGCAGTGGAAAAAAAAAATTAGAGGATGTCCGTAAAATCAGCTCAGCATTATTCCTGCCTATTATGTTTAGACAGAACATAAACTAATCCGTCGCAGCTGCTTAAAACTAAACGCTCTTTTTCTTTTAAACCGTTTAAAAAGGCGATAATATTTCATGGAATCGTGAATGAATGTTGGGAGTTATAGTCGTGTTGGAATCTTATATTACAATAGTCTTATGAATCTTATTATTAGGGACAAATCGTAAAAAAAAAGGGAGCCAAATCTAATATTAAAGAGGATACATCTTATATTATAAAGGTGGAATCTTACATTATTGAGGTTGGATCTTTTATCTTATATTATAGGGGAAGAATCTTACATTATTGTGGTGAATCTTACATTACTGTGAGAAGATCTCATAGGTGCCCTATTCTTATATTATAACAGAAGGAGAGAAAAATAGCTTTTATTTGTCAGATATACATTACAGTGCAGTGAAATTATTTCCTCTCATATTCCAGCTTGTATTTGGAAACTGGGGCACGATTGGCGATGATACGGCACATCTGGAACACAGAGGGTTAAGGGCCTTGCTCAAGGACCCTACAGTGGCTGTTTGGTGATTCTGGGGCTTGAACTCCCAAGCTTCCAATCACTAGCCCATTACCTTAACCCCTGATCTACCCCTGCCCCCTTATAGCGGCTGCCGAATAAATTATGGTGGATGAATCTTATATTATGAGGACCAATCTTATTGGGGTCAGATCCTGAATTATAGGTGCTGAATCTTATTTTATAGAGGGCCGATCTTATGCTAAAAGGGCCAAAGCATATATATTGTAGAGGCGTCATATTTTTTTGCAGAGTTGTTATGAAATCATAGCATTTTGGTTATATAGGGGCATATTAATTTATGATTTTACATAGAACTCCTTGTTTTCTCACAATACGTTAATATGTAGTCCATTTTATTAATGTATTGAATAAAAAGACGCTTTTAATAAACATGTTTAAAGTGACTGAAAAATATTTTAAAGGTTTATTGATCCAAAGTGTTTTAATAAATTTCTTTGTGTGATGTACTGTATATCCTGGCATATATATATATATATATATATATATATATATATATATATATATATATATATATATATAAATATATATATATATATATATATTGTAGTGCATATTTCCTCAATTTATAATGTTCTAATCACAAACATAATATTGTATTGGGATTTTGTTATAGACCGACACAAAATATCTCATAATTGTGAAGTGTAAGGAAAATACATGGTGTACAATATTTTTTTTACAAAAAGAAATCTGAAAAACGTGGCGTGTGTATGTATTCCGCCCCCTTTAACTCTGATACCTCGAAATAAAATCCAGCACAATCAACTGCTCTCAGAAGTCACCTAATTAGTAATTATAGTCTACCTGTGTGTACTTAAGTCCCGGTATAATTACAGCTGTTCTGTCAAGGCCTCAGGGGTTTGTTAGAGAACATTAGTGAGTAAACTGCACCATGCAGACTAAAGAACACACCAGGCAGGTCAGGAATAAAGTAGCGGAGAACTTTCAAGCAGGATTAGGTTATAAAACACATCCCAAGCATTGAGCATTGTGCATTGAGCATTGAGCAGAGCACGCGCTGTTCAATCCATCATGTGAGAATGGAAAGAGTATAGCACAACTGCTAAACCTACCAAGAAAAGGCCGACCACCTAAAACCGACAGGCCGGGAGTGCAAGGAATGCACTGATCCGAAGAAGTATCTAGATCCACAGCTCAGGTGGGAGAGGCTGTCCACATAACAACCATTAGTCATGCACTTCAACAATCTGGATATCATGGAAAGGTGGCAAGAAGAAAGCCATAGTTAGCCAAAAAAAAAGAAACCCCATTTGCAGTATGACACAAGTCATATAGGGGATACAGCAAACGTGTGAAAGAAGGTGCTTGGGATCAAAATTGAACTTTTTGGCCTACATTCAAAAAGCTATATATGGTGTAAATCTAACACTGCCGTAAAGCTGGTCAGAATTGATAGGAAGATAGATGGAGATATTGAAACCTATTACTGGCTGCAAAAAGTAGCCTCTCTAGATGTGCAAAGCTGGTAGGGACATACCCAAAAAGACCTGCAGCTCTAATTGTGAAAAGGTGGATCGATTAAGCATTGAGAGGCTGAATACATACGCATGCCACTCTTTTCAGATTTTTATTTATAAAAAAAAATCTTTAACATCATATATGACATTTCTTGCACTTCACAGTTATGAGATACTCTGTGTTGGTTTGTCACATAAAAATCGCAATAAGTTATAATGTGACAAAATGTGGAAATATTCAAAGGGTGCAATGCACTGTGTGAACTGAACTTAAGTGAATAAAGCCGAAAGTCTACCTTGTGATTTATGTGCGGCGTTTCTGTGCAATATGAACAGGCTGAAAGCTGAAAGTGTGGCAGATTCCAACAGTGCACTCTGAAGACAATCACCCGATTGTAGAAAGAAAAAGAAAAACTTCTGGAATATTTGTGTTGGAACGGAATAAAAACAAAAATGAGTCAATCTCGTTAATGGATTTCACAACGTCTGAGTGCCTGACACGAATGTGAAGAGATTTTTTTTTTCCTGCTTCCTGGCACATTGTTTGGATATTTTCGTTGACAAACTTCATTAGTGCTCCAGGGTTTGATCCTGAGCTCGGATTACGTTCTGTGCGGATTTTTTTTTTTGCATGTTCTCCTTCGCTGCTGAGGTTCTCCGGTTTCGTCCGTCCTCATAAAAACATCCTGCTAAGTGAACTTGCTACACTAACTTGTCCCCGGAGGGGCGTACGTGTGTGAATGTGTGTGAACTGTATGTGTGAGTGTGGACTGTGTGTGAATGTGTGTGAAAGTGTGAAAGTGTATGTGTGAATATGATTCGATATAGATGCATTTGTGTGAATTTGTATGTGTACAAATTGAGTATAAATGGGTAAACGTGTAAATGTTGCGACACTGAGAATGTATGTAAATAAAACTGTGTGAAAAAGTGTATTAAAGTGTGACTAATTATGTGTAGTTCTGTACGAGTATGTAAACAAATGTGAGTGAAAGTGTGAATGTATGGGCATGTAAGTGTGTATGTGTATATCAATATGTGTATCAATATGTGTAGATGTGGCGTGGATGTACGTGTGTATCAGTGTCGGTGTGCATATATGCGTATGTGTGTGTGTGTGTGTGTGTGTGTGTGTATGTATTTAAATATCAATTATTCTGCAATGGTTCATAAACATTTGACATGCGCCATGTGTGTG
Source organism: Kryptopterus vitreolus (assembly GCA_030449085.1). NCBI lineage: Eukaryota > Metazoa > Chordata > Actinopteri > Siluriformes > Siluridae > Kryptopterus > Kryptopterus vitreolus. The sequence goes on from JACRUU010000019.1 coordinate 23,456,101, forward strand.
TGTGTGTGTGTGTGTGTGTGTGTGTGTGTGTGTGTGTGTTTGTGTGTGTTATGCGCTTTTAATTTGCATTTTCATGAGCAGGTGGTGTAATTTATCAGAACGAGCTTTGCCAAGAGGAGAACTCGGACAAACGGCCTGCTCTCGATGGGTAATGAAGCCACGAGGCTACAAAGCATTTCATTACAAAATTTGTTTCCTAATATATATAAACTAGCATCTCACATCTCTCACTACACACGCTTCAAGCACTCGGTGTGTGTATGTGTGTGTGCATGTGTATATACACAAAGGAATGTGCAGAAGGGGAGTTACCCAGTGGGGAAACGGGGGGGTGGGGGTGTAGGGGTGAAAGCTTTAAGAGCGTAATTCCAGTTTCCACTGTCACTCTCTAAATGAGTGTGTGTGTGTGTGTGTGTGGGGTGTGTGTGTGTTCCCTAGGGCTAACTTGGCTGTCAGACAACAATGTCTCTCCATCAAATTCTCCTGACCACAACACACACTAACCCAAATTGCGCACCAACCCACAACACACCACGAATGGGCGCGAAAGGAAACACACACACACACACACACACGCACACACACACACACACGCACACACAGAAATGTCCTGAAGATATCACACATAGGTCTATTGGTGACAGACAAGGAATTCATATTGAGGAGAGCAACAAGTGCATGTGTGTGCGTGTGTGTGTGTGTGTGTGTGTGTGTGTGTGTGTGTATGTGTGAGAAACTTACAGTCTCTCCAGCTCCTTCAAGTCTTGAAATGCTCCACGCTCAATTACACTGATCTTGTTCTCCATCAGGTGTCTGGGAAAAACACATAGTTATTAACTAAAAAATTCCGTTATAACCAGAATTCCCAATCCCAATCCCCTTTATTGTAAATATTCCCCCCTAACTCCTTAAACCCTACATCCTAAACCCCATTCCTATAGCCGATCCCCTTAAACCCTGCAACGTAGACCTAACCCTTAAAGTCTAAGGCCTTTAAACCTTACACTCTTAACCCATCCAAAAAAATTACATATTAAACCCCATTCCCAGTCTAGCTCCTTAAATCCTACACAATAAACATATTCAGCAAGTTAACGCCTAGTACAATTATAATAAAACCGCTACATTCCAAAACCCCTTATTATCCCAACTTTAATATTAACCATACGTTAATACTCACCCTAGATTAATACAACCCTACAGTAATATTAACCCTAAATTAATACTAAGCCTACTTTAATAATAACCCTACATTAGTATTCACCCTACGTTGATATTAACACTAGATTAATACTAATCTTTCATTAATACAACATTAATACTTACCCTAAATTAATTCTAATCCTACACTAATATTCATTCATTAATCGAACATTAATAAAAAGCCTACATTAATTTTATTCCTACATTAATACTAATCCTACATTAATTCTAATTTTTTATTAATACTAATCCTAGATTAATTCTAATCCATTATTAATAATAATTCTACATTAATTCTAATCCTTTATTAATACTAATCCTACATTACTCTAAACCTTTATTAATTCTAATCCATTATTAATAATAATTCTACATTAATTCTAATCCTTTATTAATACTAATCCTAAATTCTAATCCTTTATTAATACTAATCCTAAATTCTAATCCTTTATTAATACTAATCCAATATTAATACTAATTCTACATTAATACTAATCCTTCAATAATACTAATCCTAAATTAATTCTAATCCTACATTTATTCTAATCTTTTATTAATCCAATATTAATACACTGATACTAATCCTACAGGAATATTAATTCTACAGTAATACTAACCCTATATTAATACTAACCTTACATGAATGTAAACACTCACACCAGTTCTCTTCTCTTACTCTACTCCCATATCTCTGTACCTCCTTAAACTTAAACCCTTAAACCCTAACCCTGAACCCTAGACTCATAAAATTAATCCTTTAATCCTAAACAGTTAAACCCTAAACCATAATCCCTAAACCTTTCAATCCCAAATCCCACTTGCTGCTTAACCTCTGGTAACATGAGAACACTGCACATGAACCTGCATGTCATAAAGCATGTGTGTGTGTGTGTGTGTGTGTGTGTGTGTGTGTGTGTGTGTGTGTGTGTGTGTGTGTGTGTGTGTGTGTGTGGTCATGTAGCTCACAGTTACAGTGCAGTTATTTCAGCACCTTGGATGCAAGCCAAGCCGACCTGGTTTACCATCGCTACAACACACACACACACACACACACACACACACACGCACACACGCACACACACACACACACACACACACACACACACACACACACACACACACACACACACATAATGAGTCGCGTTGAGCCTCAGTGCAAGTACTAGTATAAATATAAGGACAACCCAACATTCCCACTCATAAGAGGGGACAGTGATATATATATACACACACACACACACACACACACACACACACACACACACACACACACACACACACACACACACACACACACACACACACACACACATATATATATATATATAGAGAGAGAGAGAGAGAGAGAGAGAGAGAGAGAGAGAGAGACAAAAAGGAAGGAAGAGAGTGAGACAGGATTAAATAGTTGCTTTGTGAAACTCTAATCCAGGACTAGGTGGGTAAACTTGTTCTTACACGATCGCACTGTACACCTCTGTTTAAAACACACACACACACACACACACACACACACACACACACACACACACACACACATTCACACATTCCAATAATAGACGCTTTTACATATAAGGGTGTAAGTCAGGACCATGGACACAATCATGGACAAATTTTATTTTATTTTGTGTCACTCTTTAGCTTTTCATTCACTTATCTTTCTTGTCTTTCTTATATCCTGTCTCGTTTTTTGTCATATTCTGTCTCTTTACTTTGTCATCTCTCTGCCTTTCATTCTACCATTCTCATTCTTTCCTGCATTTGCTTTCTGTCTCTCTTTCTTTTCCCTCTGGATTCAATTTTATTTGCTTGCATTTTTTTCTGTTAAATTTTTGTTTTTTATTCTCTCTCTCTGTTCCTGTCTTCCAGTCTACTCTTTGTTTGTCAGTATTTCTGTTTCTCAGTCTGTCTTACATTTACTTTCTTTTCTTCTCTTGCAATTTTGTCTTTCTTGTATTCTGTCTCTCCTTTTTATTCTGACCTCTTTTTTGTCAATCTTTATTTTTACTTGCTTTTCCTCTTCCTCCATCTTTCTTTCTCAGTCTGTCCATACATTTACTTATATAAATTGTCTTTTTTGCATTTTTTTTTTTCATTTTAGATTTTCCTTTTATTCTGTCTCTCCATTCCATTTTGTCCAGCTTTCTTTCTGTAATTGTCTTGATGTCTTTCTTCTTTACTTGATCTGCCTCTCATCATCTGATTGTCTTTTTTGTATCTCTTTCACCTTGTCTTCTCCTCTTTTTCTGTATCTTTCACTCTGGTCTGCCTTACCTTCTCTTGCATTTTTGTCTTCTTTTTTGCCTTATTTTGTCTTTGCATTTTTGCTCAGTGTTCTTTTTTGTTCTCCTTCAATTTGTCTCTTCTTTCTGTCTGAATTTTGCCAGCGGTCTTTCTTCTTCTCTCTCACTCTCTCTTTTGTTGTGTCGCTTTCACATCGTCTTTCCTTTCTCTTTTTATAACACGCATACATACATTATATAATAAAAATTATACTAATAATCACACACGTGTGTGCGTGTGCGTGTGTGTGTGTGTGTGTGTGTGTGTGTGTGTGTCCACTCATACTCACAGCACTCGTAGATTCCGGAGCCCTGTGAAGTCAGACTTTGTGATTTTGGTCAGGTTGTTGTTGTTGAGGTCACTACACACACACACACAGAGAAAAGAATTCAGGGCACAAAACTTAATACAGAATTATAGATTATACTTTGGGTTCGAATGCAAATGTCTTGGGATGGAGACCTGTTGCAGTGCATTGTGGGAGCTGACTACAGAATGGAGGATGAAAACGATAGATAGATAGATAGATAGATAGATAGATAGATAGATAGATAGATAGATAGACAGACAGACATCAGTGGTTAAGGCATTGGAGCAGAATGTCGCAGGTGCAAATCCCTTCAACACTCGAAATGTCACTAGTGGGCCCTTGAGCAAGGCTCTTAAACTTCAACTGCTCAGTCTGCCCCATTAGGGTTGCACAAGCCATTGCATTCTTATTGCTGGTCCCAAGCCTGGATAAATGGGGAGGGTTTTGTTAGTAAGGGCATCCAGTGTAAAAAATGACTCCCAAACCAAACATGCGGATCATCCACTGTGGCGACCCCTAACAGGACCAGCCGAAAGAGTTGATGATGAACTAGTAGAAGGTATTAATAAGTAAGTTTATATTATATTATTATTGATCACTATATTATTAATTATGTTAATATCAGCAATCATTAATAGCATTACTATAATAATTAGAGCAAAAGAAATCAAATCAAAATCAGCATATAGAATGTGTTTAGGGTATATTTTTGTAGTATTATACACAGAAACATGATGCAGTTATCACTAATGTGTGAAAAAGATACTTAGAATTTAAAAATAACAATAATACATTCATTCATTCATTCTCAGGTGTCTTGGGGTATCAAGGCAGGATACACCCTGTATGGAATGCCGACCCATCGCAGGGCGCATACACACAAACACACACACACACAAACACACACTAGGGACAATTTTCCAAGGTGCCAATCAACCTACCGTGCATGTTTTTGGACCGGGGGAAACCGGAGAACCCGGAGGGAAGAGGGAGAAAAACCCCTTGAGGCACCGTGGGGAGAACATGCAAAAAAACTCCACACACGGCACATGGCCGAGGTGGGAATCGAACCCAGACCCTGCAGGTGTGAGGCGAACGTGCTAACCACTAAGCCACCGTGCCCCCACATAATAAAACACTAATCATTGAATTAAAAAATAATTAATGTGGCTTCTATGATCTATACTTCTATCTTTTATTATTATTATTATTATTATTATTCATTCATTCATTCTAAAAACCGATTGTGTTCTGGGAGCTGGTTGATGTCATCCTATAAGTCCTAATAGACTTATAGACCACAACAACCAAAATAAACACATCATAAATGAGCAAATCAAAAATAAACCATCAGCAATTTAAAAAATGTACATAGTAAACAATAGGTAGGTGCCAATCTCCATATTAATATTAATAATAAGAAGAAAGCCACTACAATCATGTAATTAAGTAATGAATATTAAATTGTATAATGTGAGCCAATAAGGATCACATGAGCACCAGGTGCGTAATAGAAGGTAAAGAATAATAATAAGAAGAAAAGAAGCAAGGGTTGGAATAGGAGAAAAGAGGAGAAGAAGAAGAAGGAGAAGGAGAAAAGAAGGAGGAGGAGA
>JACRUU010000019.1:23466506-23486506 GCA_030449085.1 Kryptopterus vitreolus
CGCCTGTAACTATTCGTGTCCTTCTGTAGACCTCCTGTAACTGATCATGTCCTTCTATAGACGTCCTGTAGATCCTCATGTCCTTCTCTATACCTCCGGTAACAGCTCATGTCCTTCTGTAGACCTCCTTGAACTGTTCATGTCCTTCTTAAGACATTCTATTACTGATTATCGGTGTTGGGGTTACTTTGGAAGTGTAATTGGTTACAGATTACAAATGACCCTAATCAAAATGTAATGAGTAATGTAACTTTTCAACTACTTTATAAACGTAAAGTAACTGATTACATTTGATTACTTTTGAATTACTTTCATTTGTCCACTAGGTGGCGCTCGGAAAAAGTGGGATATATTTTCGGAACTGAGCTCTTAAGAATCAAGTTGTTGAAGGGTGGTGGGGGTTTGCAGGCAAAGATTTTTATTGGTCAATTTTGGGATTTGTAATCTTCAGCATTTTCAAAAGTAACTGTAATTTAATTACATGTTTTTTTTTCTCGCAGTAACAGATTACTGTTACTTTTGTTTAGTAATTAAATTATGTAACGCCGTTACATGTAACTAGTTACTCCCAACACTGCTGAGTATGTCCTCCTGTAGACTTCCTGTAACTGCTCATGCACTTTTATCAACCATCTTTAGCTGCTGATGTCCTTCTGTAGCCCCCCTGTTTATCTGTTCATCTGCTTCAATGATTGTACTTTTCTAAAAAAAAAAAGTCCTTCTCTGGTTAGTGTGTTGCCTTGTTTTTCAACCATATCCTTCTCCTTCTCACGTTGGATTAGTTTCTTCATCAGCGTTTCCCCTGCCTCTGTCCCTGCATGTGCCTCAAAACCCATGTGAGAAATGTTTTTCTGAATGGATTGTGCATTTGCAGAGTGATCGCCATGCTTGAAACAGATGGCGCTGTTTTTTTTTCATCCATTATGGTGCTTAAGAATTGATAAGGCATTTAAAATGGGTGCTCAAGGCCCATTATGTTTCAAATAGATTTGAGATGAATGAGATTTACGCCGATTGCCCGCAGAGTATTTCTCTAGATTAGGTATAGGGCTTGCGCGTTACTCACCAGGAGAGTAGTGGTGATATAATTCAAGGGGTTTCTTTTTTTACAAAGTGGAACTGAAGGAAGTGATCATGGTGTAGGGAGAGAGTTGGAGACTGAGGCTGTCGTCCTTAAGTGGCCCCAGATTCCGGGTTGCTGCAGGTCTTGTCGTCGCTGCTTCCTGAGTGAGGAAGGAGACAGACAGTTTTGGTTAGCTGGGAAGAAAATGTTCTTCTTGGGACAGTCTTCCGAGATTCCTTCGTATATCCTCCTCTCTACTGAACAAGGGTGAAACGCACCTCTGTTTCTTGGCCCCATCTTGACTGAGTGTTCTTCTAGTTCAGAAGTTTAGGGATTCTCTATCAAGGGTAAGTGGTTATAATAATTACATTGGGGGCCAGATTTGGCCCCCGGGCCTGAGTTTGATACCATTGGCTGGTAGACTGTTTGATTATTCCTTATTGCAGCATTTTTTTCCACCTTTAGTTCGATGGCTCCTGGGGTCTTGAAGGTCTTAATTCATCCCTGTACTCACACCACCAGTATAGACTGAGCTTTACACTTGATGGTCTCGCATGATATTGCTGATTGACTCCACCAGCACCTCAATATTTTTACCATTCATTCTGATGGTCAGGGATGGTGAGGTGGCTGTATCATCATGTGTATGGCACACCCAACCAGCCATGGCTTCTTGACCACCATTGCCGACTCCATGAAGCCCTTTTCTCCATTTCGAGCCTGGAGAGGGCATTCCAGTGCCTCCACCACTTCCTTGGGATTTTAAGGATCCTACATTCCGGTGGCTCTCCATTCTTCCAGGGATAGGGCCCTTACGAACCTGTCTACCCCCACTCTCTCCACGATTTCTTTAGCTGTGTTTAGTTCTGGTTCGAGCCACCTTTTTGTAGTGCACAGGATATCTTCCATCTGTGCCTTTTGATGTATTCTCAAACTTATACCACCACTTGTGCAAGTCAGCCACAGCATTTCTCTGCATTCAGCCATACCGGGGTGAGGATTTTATCCTTTAGAACAGCTGCCTCTAGAAGGCTATAATATAGGGGAAGGCTTTAATATGCTAGCGGGGCCACTCATGTGAGGTATGGGGCTATGAGCTATACGTATCAGCATTTCGGCCTGCCCTCGTGTAGAGCAATATATGGAACATATGCACGAATGCCTGTGGATTGAAGGACATGAAAATAGTGATGTTGGACACCTGCTAGATGGTCCCGATGACTCCAGTTTACAATCTGATTGGCTAAAGGAACAGACTTCATTCTTGTGTATTAAATGCGACCAGATGTTGGTCTTCTGATAGGAAGGTCATGAATTCAAAATCACGGTTGGATCCTTTAGCAAGGCGCTTAACCCTGAGCTGCTCAGTTGTAAGTAGCATAATGGCAAAATAGTAAATGGCATAGTAGACATAGTAGGATAATGGCATCTGCCAAATGCTGTGAATTTTGCAAATCATTAGACAGACAGACAGGCAGACAGACAGACAGACAGGCAGACAAATAGACAGACAGACAGATAGACAGACAGATAGATAGATAGATAGATAGATAGATAGATAGATAGATAGATAGATAGATAGATAGATAGATAGATAGATAGATAGATAGATAGATAGATAGATAGATAGATAGATAGATTGTTTCACTCCCACACACACACACACACACACACATTTCCACCCAGATTTAATGGTAATGTAATGAACCCAACTATTCTAAGCTTCATTAAAATGTGTAGTTTTGTCAAACAGACCCAGAGAATGAGAAAGGAGGAGGTGTGTTTACTGGTATTTTGGGGCAATTGTTTTGTTGGAATTTGTGTAAGTTAAACTAGTGTGCCTAGTTTGTGTTTGTGTATGTGTGTGTGTTTTTGTGTGTGTGTGTGTGTGACAGAGAAAGAGATTATGACTGTTTGAGTTTTGTTTCCATTGAGACTCAAGTCTGCATTTTGTGAACAATAATTTAGGATTTAAACTTTAATCTCCATCTCTCGCTCTCTATACATATTTCCTTCTCACTTGATCACCCTCTCTCTCTCTCTCTCTCTCTCTCTCTCTCTCTCTCTCAAACACACACATGCTCGTGCACACACAGGGTTTCTAATTGAAATGAGTCATTTATGGAACATTACTCTAGAAACACAATATACACAACATTCAGGAATGTGTGTGTTTGTGTGTGTGTGTATATCGGCATGTGTGTGTGTATGTGTGTGAGAGAGAGAGAGAGAGAGACTACATGTGTATTTAATCAGTTAAACAATAGCACTCTACAGCATGGCAATGTAATATGATGTCATAAACCTCCCCTAAGTGTGAATAATGGGAATAATAGTGCACCTAGCCAATACACACACACACACACACTCACACACACACATTTGTTTTGGAGTCTGACTCCATCTCAACTGTTTTTATTGGGTCTTGGGTCTTTCACCTGAAATGTCCTCAACTGTGAAAAAGGATTATGTGTGTAAGACAGAGTTTTATATATATATATATATATATATATATATATATATATATATATATATATATATATATATAGATATATATATATATATATATATATACACATATGAATAGGCTTGTGTTGAGTAATTTTTGAGGGACAGCAAATTTTCACTGTTGTACAATCTGTACTTTACAATTTAGCACACTTTTCAAGTTATAAGTTCTATTTATTTCTATAGTACCTTTCTGACATTGCTCAAAACAGCTTTAACACAATGTCAAAAATTAAACATCAATACATTTGAATATAAATGATTTGTCTGTGTTTATCCCTGATGAGCAAACCTGTGGCTATTGTCAAGGAAAAACTCCCTTAGATGGAACGAGGGAAGAAACCTCGCAAGGACCTGGACTCAAAAGTGGAACCCATCCTCATTTGGGTGATAAAGAGTGTGAATGTAATACAATTTAATACAATTACAATGTAATTTACAATTTATGTGTGGCTATAACACAAATATTCAAGTCTGTTAGTAGTATCCTTCTGAAGTTCAATTCAATCTGATGATGATGATGTGGAATCTGCCAGACCTCAGGAAGCATCAGGACATGGTGAAACACAATTGGAGCTGGCAGGACCTTCCAGAAGCCTCAGGATAGGATGAAACAAAACTGGTCCTGGTGGGACCTCAGGAAGAGAGAGAGGAGACGAATTAGCATAGCTTCTGTTCATGACGTAAACAAGATCACATGTCCTGTAACACCAGGATATGACAAGTGTTATGTGTAGGCTTTGTTAAAAAGATAAATCAGTCTAAAATTAAACTGAGAGAGGGTGTCTGAGCCCCAAATACTGTCAGGAAGGCTATTTCAAAGTTTGAGTGTGAACTCTGGGTGCTGCATTCTGTGGACTTGTTAATTAATGAAACTGGACAACCACCAAGTATTGCATTACAACAGTCCAGTCTAGAGACCATGAATGCATGGCCTAGTTTCTCTGTATCAGATAAAAGATAAGATGTTTGGTAGCTTGGCAATGTTTCTAAGATGGGAGACGGCTGTTTTTGTGATATGGGTGAGTATGATTTTCAAAAGATAGGTTGCTGTCTAAAACAACTCCCAGGTATTTTACTGTAGAACTAGTAGACAGAGTACATCCTTCTAAATCAAAGTTTAAATGTTGGAGCTCTGTGTACCACTCTTTGGACCGACGAGTAATATCTCTGTCTTGTCGCGGTTTAATAGTAGGAAGTTACAAGTCATCTAGTCTTTTAAATCTTTGAACCATTCTGTTAGCCTAGCCAGTTGAGATGTTTCATCTGGTTTTGTGGAGCTATATGGCTGGGAATCATCAGTATAACAATGAAAGTTAATCACATGTCTTCTAATTATGTTTCCATATGGAAGCATGTATATTGTTAATAGTAAGGGACCTAAAAGTGAACCTTGTGGAACCCCATATTTGACTTGAGTTAACCTGGATGGTTTTCCATTTAAATCTACAAAAGGATCAGACATGTAAGATTTAAACCATTAGGGGCTTGATAACTGCCAACTTGAGGGCTTTAGGAAGATGATCTAAGGCTAGCGAAGAGTTACTAATATTGAGAAGAGATTTGGAAGGCTGCCTCATTAACCCTAGGCATTGATGAGCCTTGGGTGGCCACTTCATTATAGAATAGATAATTCTTGAAATGTCACTTTATAGGCCGACAATATAAGCAAGTTTTTGGAGGCCACCTCTTTAGCCTCAGGCATGAACAGGTCTTGGGAGGCTGCCTCACAGGCCTCAGGCCTGAGCAGGTTTTTGGAGGCTGCCTCATAGACCTCAGGCATAAGCAAGTATTTAAATGTCACTACATCACCCTTAGGCATGATAAAGCCTTAATTTCTAAATAAAGGCTTAATAATCTACATCAGGGAAGAATGTCATCATCAGCCTTTGGAATGATCTTGACTTACAAGACTAAGGACGCCATCTTGTTGGCCTCTCGCATGGACTTGGCTGCCTGCTATAAAATTGGCTTGAGGGACACCCTTATGGGTACCTGAAATGACCATGGCTTGTGGGGTCTCCCATGGAACCTGACATAGATCTGGGGGGCACCATTGTGTGCCTCACACTGGATCATGGATGGAGGGGCTGCTCTGTCGACCTCTGGCATGAACTTGAGTGACTGCCTGGTTGGTAAATTGCAAAATTTAGCTGGTGGTGCCTGCTATGGTAAATATTTCATAGCTAGAGAGGCTGCACTGTCAACATCTGGGATGGATTTGGCTTGAGGGGCACTTTAATTGGCACCTGACTGAAATATAGATTGAGAGATCGCTTTGGCGATCTTTGGCATGGGCTTAGTTTGAGAGGGCCACCTTGTTGACATCTGGCCTCAATAATAAACTTGGATTCATTTACCCCATCATTTACCTCTTACTTGAACATGGTTTGGTGGGCCATCAGCCGGGGGGGTCAACCATCAATATACTTTGGTCCTATTGCTTTTGTTCCATGTCAGCTACATTAATGATCTCAGCGGATGAAGTCACTAGGTTGACCTGAGTTACTTCTGCAGCTGCTTCAGTGGTGGGCGCAGCAGCAGAAGTCTACACAGGAGCTCCTTTTTGGTAGGCTGACATGTCAGTGACTAAGGTCATCACGTTGACTAGGAGGATGGAGCTCATCAGGGCGTCTGCCCTTCCTTTACTCACAGAGCCATGGGAACTGATGGCAGGCCCTTGCCAGAAAATATTTAAGGTTGGACTACTAAATATTTTATCTCACACACCTCAGTATCAGTCTCACCAACCCAGTTCCTGTACTTGTGTTCTTGGTACATTGGACAATCAAAGGTTCAGCCCACTGAGTCTGGAGAGCTTGGCAAAGATGAACTCTCCTCCGACTCTATAGACTATTAAATGTGATCCATGGCAGGCTGGTAGATGCACCAACGAAACTAAACAGAGGTGACCTTTACCTTCCCTCTGCTCTCACTTGTTACATCTATAATGCTGGCAAAGTAACCTGTTGTGTAATGCAAAGAATGCACGAGCGCAGATTCACATGCAGTGTAATAAAGTTTGTGCAAACAAAGTTGGAGTTGGAGAATGGCAAACAGTGGAAACTAGAAAAAAACAAGGACAAGAACAAGAAACCAAAATGGAGATAAGAAACCATACAGATATGAGCTAAATACAAACACACCGACGGGAAAGCACAAGTCCATAGAAATGTGAACCACTATAAGCTTCTTAATTGATAGTGGTTTGTGAGCTACACACTCTGTGGTTGGGGGATATTTCCTGACAGGTTTGAATTAAATCTGACACCACAGTCAACCTTTGGGCCAATCAGAATTGATAATTCAACAGCACTGTGCAGTAAATGCCATATGTTTAATTTAGAGCGCGTAGCTCTTCTCCAAAAAAAGCAGATATTGTAATGATTCCTGCCAGGTGGTCTTACACTCTGTTTATATTTGCAGGACCTGTTCAGAACGTCTGCCAAGTTTCACATTAGATGAAGTTTCCTACCCACAGCTTTTCAGAAAATTGGAACCGTAGAGTACATTGGTGTATAAGGCTTGGTCTGGGAACAGAAACTGGTTCTGTTTATTGACTCGCTAACATGACTTTAGAACCAAGGTGTTTGATCATGATGATCTCAATTGTGAACAAATGTTTAGGTAGAACTAAGGACGTTTCCGGTTTGCTAGTATGTTTAAGACTATTTTGGAAGATCTTATGAATACGGTGTTTATTCACGTAAACTGGAAATTCTTTGTTGTGCCACTCAGTTCTAATTTCACCATTTCACAAAGCAGAAAGTACAACAAACCACAAATTCCTACATGCCAGGTACAATAATTCCAATAACGCCTACAGCCCCCACTCCCCAGGTTTCCTAATTTGATTAGGAACTATTCCAGTACTATTTGCATTTGCAGTATTTAGCAGACGCCCTTATCCAGGGCGACGTACAAGAAGTGCTTTAGGTCTTCATCTAAGGATAAATTCATTCATGAAGAGGAGATACAAACTTAAGTATACAATAAGCATAGACAGTTGTTTTTTTTAATGGATTCCTGGACAGTGAGAGGAAAGAAGTGTTAGGATAGGTGTTGTTGGAAGAGGTATGTCTTCAATCGACGTTTGAGGGTAGACAGTGTCTCCGTTGTTCCGACCTCCAGGGGAAGTTCATTCCACCATCTCGGTGCCAGAACAGAGAAGAGCAGTGAGCTGATCTTACCTCTTACCCTGAGACACGGCGGAACCAGGCGAGCAGTCTGGGACTGCTCTCAGGCGGCGAGGCACAGTATGGGACTTGATGAGGACTATCCACTATCATAAGATAGCTAGAATTTCTCTGAGATATATGAAGCAAACAAACATATTGTTTCTTACTGATGTGGCAGAATACAATGAACTAGCTTTGAGGAAATCCAACTGTGGCGTCGACTTGCATCATTTGTATCAACTAAAATGTATGTTACGCACTTGGGTGAGACAACGTACCAGCAGGTGGCAGTAATCAATGTATTGGGCATTGAAACGGGGAAAGTGGAAGCGCTAGAACTGTGAATAGAACTGCCACAATCATCACTAAAGGATTTGTGGAATGAAAGCTTTTGTAATCATGTCTTCTAAGTTGCAAATGGATTTTGCATTTCATTTTGAAATGAAAACAGATAAAAATAAACCCTTTTATCTGGGTTTAAAATCATATAAAAAGAGCCCTATCTATGGTTGGAATCCTAGATAGGGCACAAGCAACTTTGCGAACCTGTCAAAAGCTAGAGGTAACTGATACCTCTGATTTAAAACATTACGCTCAGGCTTTTTCTTTACTCTATCATCCTATTTCTAGCCTTCAAGCTCAATGAACCAATGAATCAGCATGGAGAACCAGGCGGAAAACAACTGATGCCAACAGTGCAGAAAACACATAACTATGTTTAAGCTAATAAGCACTATCTGCCCTCTGCTACATCCAGGGGCTCACATATCTTCCTGATTGGTTAGAATAGCCTTTGTTGGTCACATATACATTACAGCACAGGAAATTCTTTTTTGCATTTCCCAACTTGTTGTTGGTAGCTGGGGTCAGCCATGATACGGCGCCCCGGGAGCACAGTGGGTTAAGGGTCTTGCTCACGGACCCAAGAGCGGCAGCTTGGCCATACCGGGGCTCGAACCCGGATCTTCCGATCAGTAGCCCAGCACCTTTAACCAGTGAGTGAATGTGAATGACAGATGTCAATTCACACACTGTCAATATTTAGCAATTGTTTGGGAACACTGCATGTGCCAAAAGATGAATGTTTTACATCAGGACACTGGAGATCTCAACTGTCCCTCATTTTTTTTCAAATCCTAGTCAATAGTCAACAATTAGATAAATGTAATTGCTTTAAATGTATTATTTAAGTAGGTTTTTGTCCCCAAATGTCACTTTTGTCTCCCACAATTTTACATAAGGATACATGAGAGACATTCCTATATTTTCGCAACAATTACCCCTAAAAGTCCATGGGTTCTGAACATTGCACAAGGTCCTGTGTAAAATGTATAAAAAGAGCCCTATCTATGGTTTCAGATTATAGGTAGCAATGGTGTTTAAAACATGACTGAAAGATTCAAAGGTTCAAACGACAAAGGCTCAAATCCCAGCTCCAGCAAGTTGCCACTGTTGGGCCCTTGAAAATGCTAAATGTTCTGGTCTCAATTGAAATGTGTGTATCCAGAGATGAAAAAGAGTAAGAGAGGGATAAAGAGAGTGAGAGAAAGCAATGATGTCAGAGAGAGTGAGAGAGATCCAATCAAAATAATAATAATAATAATCATCCGATGCATTGTCATCATTCCTCTAATCTGTTCTGTACAGTACAGAAGGTGAAAGGAGGGCAGGATCTCACACCATTCATAACAAGAAAGTGTGTGTATGTGTGTGTGTGTGTGTGAGAGAGAGTATTCTAAGCCTGCATGTAGCATGTTTGTGGCATACTGTAACAGACAGGGAGCCAAAGTGTGTATGTGTGTAACAGATGGTTAAATGTGGCATGTGTGTTACACCTTATCCAGTCGACAGGGACCTGGACATTATCCAAATATGCACCACACACACACTTTCCAGTTCCCACAAAATATTATGGAAACTGGTGAACACCTTATATAATATTAAGCCAATATGATGTACTGTATAATAATACAGATCGAATGTACCATGCTGTACTAGTACTATATTATAATATAGAACTACTATACTGTACTATATAATAATATATAGCTACTACAGTGTACTATATAGTAGGGCTATCAAAGTTAACGTGTTAATGAAGCATTAACGCAATTAGCTACTGACTATATTACAGTCTTTTATGTGTCATGCTTCACCAGGAGACACAGACTGGGAGGAAAACAAAGGTGTAGTTTAATGAACTGAAATAGACAAAACAAGGACCTACAGCAAAATGTAGCATAAACTTAACTGAACTGGAAGTCAGGAGGAGAATGTGAGAACTGGTAAATTTGAGTTGAGTGAATGGTAGATCAGACCAGGAGTAGAAGGATAGAGGGAGTATATATGGGAGAACTAATTAGGAGGGATAGGTGAGTGCAATTTGAAGGTGGGTAAGCTGAACGAGGATACTTAGAGGCAGGGGGGGCATGGCTAGTGGATCCCTGACAGTACCCAATCCTTCGGGGTGCCTCCAGATGCCCTAACATATACTGGGGCAACCACTGCCTCTGGGAGCGCGGCAGTTGGGGTGATTACAATGGAACTCTTCCAGGAGTGCCGAGTCTAGAATGTCCTGCCTGGGAACCCACAAGTGCTCCTCTGGCCCATAGCCCTCCCATTCAATGAGGTATTTGAGAGTGGAGCCCTGGTGTTGTGAATACAGGATTTCCCTGACAATTTAGATTGATGGTTGGTCCTGCACCTCAGGGGAAGGTGGATCCGTCCCAGAGTTCTCTGAGGCAGAGGGAGGAATTGGCTATAGGAGAGTCACATGGGAGGTAGTGGGAATGCGGTACCTGGGATCGAGCTGATATGACACGTTGTTGATCTACCTCAGTATGGTAAATGGTCTGATGTAGTGGGGGCTCAACTTCTTGAAGGCAAATGGAGGCGAAGATCCCAGGTGGACACTTTATTACACCTCATTGTATTTCTCAGTTCTCTCTGAAGCTGGGTGTGAGCCAATTGCAGACTCTCTAAACCAGTTGTCCATGGTTGAACATTGGAGGTTGGAAATCAAAAACACATGGGAGTCTGCAAGATTTCGAGAAGTGCTCTACTGTGTCATTATTGGAATGTCACAGGAGGGTGGCCCAAGGCCTCTGCATCCACTGTGGGATCTCAGCCTCTCCTACATGCTCTCCACCTCCTGAGGTGAGAGCCATCAACCCTTCCGGTCTACATATGCAACCCCTCACCACTAGTGTCATATTAACTACACAGTTACAGCCCTCCTTGACTCTGGTTCAGCATCTACCAGGTCCAGTCAATAACCGGCAAACCACTGACCCATAGTAACCCATAGTAGACTCATAGTAGACCTTCTCGAACTTCGGGTTGGCCTCCTCCACAACGAAGAAATACATTTTGTGGTTCTGGAGGGCTCCACCTCTGACGTCATCTTGGGACGCCCATGGCTTGTGACTCACAACCCAACTCTCTCCTGGAAAATTGGAGAGGTCCTAAGGTGGGGAAAGACCTGCTTCCATGACTGTTTCTGTCACCTGCCCTCTCCAGTCACCAAAACAGCCGAGGAACTAGTGGTGATTACAACCTCCAAGAAGCAGCTGGGTGAAAAAAAAGTGCTTTAAGTCTCCATCTAAGAATAAATTAACTCTGGTATTATCAATTACAAACTTAAGATACAAACAACCTTAAACTCAGTCGAATATTTTTTTTTTTGGTGGGAAGAATTTTAGGTAAAGTGTTTCTGGAAGTGTTAGGTCTTTAGTAATTGCTTGAAGATTGCCAGTGACTCTGCTGTTCTGACATCCAGGGGAAGTTCATTCCACTACCTCAGTGCCAGAACAGAGAAGAGTCTCCAACTTAAATGACCTCTTCTTTGGAGAGAAGGTGGAACAAATAGAGCAGTGCTAGACACTCTCAGGCAGTGGGATGTGGTAAAGGGGGTGAGGAGGTTTCTGCGGTAAGAAGGTGCAGATCCATTTTTGGCTTTGTAGGCAAGCATCAGTGTTCTGTATTTAATGTGAGGTTACAAGTAGTGGCTAAGGGAGAAAGCAGAGAGTTGTGAAGAGTTATACTGAGATCCTGAGTAGCTACTAGTTGAGTGTCGTCAGCATAGCTGTGAAGTCAGACTGGTTAGGGCCTAGAAGACTGTTCTGAGAGAGATAAACAGACAGTGCATTCTAGAATTTTAGAAAGAAAGGAGAGAAGAAGTACTGGTCTGTAGTTGTTGGTGTACTTGTCCAATGGGTCCAGTGCAGGTTTCTTCAAGATGGGAGTGACTCTCACTTGCCTGAAGGAAGATAAGGAACCATTGATGACAGTGAAGATGAATGGCAGAAGATTGTGAGAGATGGTCTGGAGCATGGTTAAAGGCATAAAGAAGATATTGTTATTCACTTCCTCTTATCCCTGCAGCCTTGGAAGAGCCCTCATTTTCTCCAAATTTGATCTCTGAAGTGCCTATATCCTGTTCCAAATACGCAAGGGGACGAGTAGAAGGCGGCGTTTGTCACACCCACCGGACAATATGAGTATCTGGTAATGCTTTATGGGCTTGCTAATGCCCCCTCTGTATTCCAGGGTTACATGAATGAGATCCATAGAACTCCTCCCCCAATCCTCCACCATGATCATCTACATAGATGATATCCTGATATTCTTGCAGAGCATGGCATCATCAACACATCGAGAAGGTCCTTGCCAAACTGTGAGTAATAACTGTTCTGCAAGGCTGAAAAGTACTCCTTTCACCAAGATTATGTCCAATTATTATGCTGTCATTGATCATCAAGGAGTCACAATGGACGAGAGGAAGGTACAAGCCATAATCTACTTGCCCAAACCTTCCACCATCAAGGAGCTGCAACGCTTCCTTGGGTTAATCAACTTTTACAGATGCTTCATCTGCAACTACAGCACCATTTCCAGTTCCCTCATCAACCTTCTGAAAGAAAAACCTGGAATATGAACCCTGTATCACTCATAAAACTCTTTCAATGAACCATCAAAAATGAAAATATGTTATTTGATTTTGAATCGGATATCATAAATGTAAAAAGGCTGCATTTTTCATTATTTCAATTTTATACTCCGATCAAAAATATGAAATGGAAAATCGGGCTTGCAGAGCAAATTTGATTTTAATATTTAATTTGTCAGGTTTACCAGAACCAGTTTGATTGTCAGCTGAAAAATAAAAGAACAAATGATACCCAGATAAAGTACGTATTAAAAACTGTGGTTTTGATCATTAAAAAGGCAAAATATTATTTTTTTTTGTGTGTATTTTATACTGTAGATAAGAGTGCTGGTGGGCCTCATTTTACTGATTTTATGATGGAAGCTGAGGGCCGGTGGAAATTTGAACACTAGCTGCATTTGGCCCATAGGGCCACCACTATGAACTTGTAAAGTATGTGGACCTTTACCTTTAGAGCTATGGATCCCAGAAGTCCCTCCCTAGTCTTACCCTGGATGCATCAGTTTGCGAATGATGACCTCTGCCTGCCTATTCTATTAAAGCGTGCACTTGGATCCATTAAATCTCTCACGTCTGTTTTCACACCTTAGCTATTCGCTCAAGTAAACAACTCACCATTACAGAAGATTCAGCCTTACCTGGATCCAATGGCTTTAGAGAGTCACCAGGAAATAATTGACCTAACTCTTCTATCTCTGTTCAAGATGGGTGGCACACCTGAGCTACCCTACCAGATCCGGCTCCCAAGCCTTTCCAAACCATACAGACTGATCTGAAGTCAATTCATGCCCAACAGCGTTATATAGAGACATCTAATACCCAACTGCCTGATTCAGTTTATTACTATATAGTCTCCGCCATGGTCCACTGCTACTCTGGCTCCACTATGGTTCCACGATCTCTGGCTCAACCATGGTCTATTACCGTGCTGGCTATGGCATGGTCCACTGTTTCACCGTCTCCACCATGGTTCCACCTGCTTTGCTATGGTTCCCTTCAGCTATGCTATGGTCCACTACTACACTTGTTCTTCCATGGTCCCCTGCTATGCGAGCCCTGCCACAGTCTCCAGGTCCTCCTCCAGTCCTGCAATATGTTGTGATAGGAGCGCTTGGAAGACGCTCCTTAAAGGGGAGTTCTGAAAGGTATCTGGACAATTCTCCATACAGCTACGGTTCCCAGAAGCCATCGCCTGGGAATCAATTACAGACCCCTCACTGTTTCCTGCAGGAGGACTATTAAAGTCAAGTCAAGTCAAGTCAAGAGGTTTTTATTGTCATTTCAACCACATATAGCTGACGCAGTACACAGTGAAATGAGACAACGTTTCTCCAGGACCCCGGTGCTTACACAAAACAACATATAACACGAACACAAGAACACAAGGCTGAAGACGAGACTAAGTTTGTCCTAGCTACATAAAGTGCATCGTGTGCAACCTGGTGCAAACAGCGCAATGACAGAACAAGACTGTGTTCACAACACAAGACAATGCATAACAAACAACTAACACAATATAATAAAATAAAAAAACACAACAACAACAACCTAGTGCAAAGTATTCCAAAGTGTTCCAGTTTGGCTAGTGCAAAGGAACAATTAGAGCAGCAGTGATAAAAAGTAAATGTGCAAAATGTGCATGTAAACAGTAACACTGTCAGTGAGAGCAGTGTGTACAATACACATGTAAAGGCCAGTGATGAGGTAGATAAATAATATAGCAGTGGATGGTGTGTGAGTGTACGTGTGAGTCCAGTTCCAGTTCTATGTGTTGAGAAATCTGATGGCTTGAGGGAAAAAACTATTACATAATCTGCTTGTGAGAGCCCGAATGCTTCGGAACCTCTTCCCTGATGGCAATAGTGTAAAGAGTGTGTGTGAGGGGTGTGTGATGTCGTCCACAATGCTAGTAGCTTTGCGGATGCAGTGTGTGCTGTAAATGTTCGTGACAGAGGGGAGAGACACTCCGATGATCTTTTCAGCTGTCCTCACTATCCGCTGTAGGGTCTTGCGATCCGTGACGGTGCAGTTCCCAAACCAGGCAGTGATGCAGCTGCTCAGGATGCTCTCGATGGTCCCTCTGTAGAACATGGTCAGGTATGGGGGTTGGCAGATGTGCTTTCCTCAGCCTTCTCAGGAAGTAGAGACGCTGCTGGGCTTTCTTACTGATTGAACTGGTGTTGAGTGACCAGTTGAGCTTCTCCGTCAGATGGACACCGAGGAATTTGGTGTTCTTTACGATCTCCACGGAGGATCCATCGATGTACAATGGAGAATGGTCACTCTGTGCTCTCCTAAAGTCAACAACCATCTCTTTAGTTTTGTCCACGTTCAGAGACAGGTTGTTGGCTTTACACCAGGCTGATAGATGTTCCACCTCCTCTCTGTATGCTGACTCGTCGTTCCTTGCTGATGAGACCCACCACGGTCGTGTCATCGGCGGAACTTGACGATGTGGTTTGTGCTGTGTGTTGCAGCACAGTCGTGAGTCAGCAGAGTGAACAGCAGAGGGCTGAGCACACAGCCCTGAGGAACTCCAGTACTCAGTGTGGTGGTGCTGGAGATGCTGTTCCCGACCCGGACTGACTGAGGTCTCCCAGTCAGGAAATCCAGGATCCAGTTACAGAGAGAGGTGTTCAGACCCAGTAGGCTCAGCTTCTCGATCAGGTGCTGAGGAATGACTGTGTTGAATGCTGAACTGAAGTCAATGAACAGCATTCAAACATATGTGTTAATTTTGTCCAGGTGTGTGAGAGACAGATGGAGAGTGGTGTTGATGGCATCGTCCGTTGAACGGTTTGGACGATACGCAAACTACAGTGGGTCCAGTGAGGGTGGAAGGTGGGATTTGATGTGCCCCGTGACGAGCCTCTCGAAGCACTTCATGGTGATGGGTGTGTGTGTAACGGGACGGTAGTCATTGAGGCAGGAGACTGGAGATCTCTTTGGCACCGGGACGATGGTCGTTGTCTTGAGGCATGTGGGAACAACGGCGCTGCTCAGGGAGATGTTGAAGATGTCAGTAAGAACATCTACAAGCTGTTCTGCACATTCCCTGAGCACCCGGCCAGGAATGTTGTCAGATCCGTGATCCGCAGACTTCCGTGGGTTGACTCTGCGTAGAGTCTTCCTCACCTCATCTGTGGTTAGACAGATCACCTGGTCATTGGGAAGGAGGGTTGGTCTTCCTTGCTGCCTCGTTGTTCTTGCGCCTCGAACCGGGCGTAGAAGTCGTTCAGCACATCTGGGAGGGAGGCGTCGTTATCACAAACTGGTGATGGTGTCTTGTAGTTTCGTGATCGCCTGGATGCCCTGCCACATGCGCCGAGTGTCTCCACTGTCCTGGAAGTGACCGTGGATTTTCTTGGCATGTGCGCGTTTCGCCTCTCTGATGGCTCGGGATAGTTTGGCCCTTGCTGTTCTTAAGGCCACCTTGTCCTTTGCTCTGAAGGCGGAGTCTCTGGTTCTCAACAGCGCACGTACCTCTGCAGTCATCCACGGTTTCTGGTTGGAGCGTGTAGTGATGGACTTGGAGATGGTCACGTCATCAATGCACTTTGCGATGTAGCTGGTCACTGATGATGTGTACTCCTCCAAGTCGATGGTGTCGCCGTTGGTTGCAGCATCCCTGAACATGTCCCAGTCAGTGCACTCAAAACAGTCCTGAAGAGCAGAGATGGCTCCATCAGGCCAGGTTTTTACCTGTTTCAGAACCCGTTTCGAGCGTCTGATGAGCGGTCTGTATGCTGGGATTAGCATAACAGAGATGTGGTCTGAGTATCCGAGATGGGGGCGGGGCTCCGCACGGTACGCGCCGGGTATGTTTGTGTAAACAAGATCCAGCGTGTTTTCCCTTCTCGTAGCAAAGTCCACATGCTGATGGTATTTAGGGAGCACTGTTTTGAGATTCACATGGTTGAAATCTCCGGCGATAATGAATAAACCGTCGGGGTGCGCATTCTGTAGGTCACTAATAGCCCCATAGAGTTCACATAGCGCCTCCTTAGCATTAGCGCTAGGTGGAATGTACACTCCGACAATAAAAACAGTGGTGAATTCCCGTGGTAAATAAAATGGTCTACACCTTACAGTCACAAACTCCACAAGCGATGAACAGAAGCTGGAAACCAGCACAGAGTTCTTGCACCATTCCGTGTTGATATAAACACACACGCCACCGCCGCGAGTCTTACCACACAAAGCTGCATCTCTGTCGGCTTGAAACACGGCTAGCCCGTCTAGCTGAATGGCGGCGTCTGGGAACTCTGTCACTGAGCCACGTCTCCGTGAAAACAAAGACGCAGCAATCTCTGAGCTCTCGCCGTGTAGTCCGCTGGAGTCGGATGTAGTCTAGTTTATTATCCAGGGAGAAGACATTTGAGAGAAAAATGGATGGGTGTGCCGGCCGGCTAGGGTTAGCATTTAGCCTAGCACGGACCCCCGCCCGATTGCCGCGCTTCCGCTTCCTCGAGCACCGCTTCCTATGTCTTCTTTGAGCAGTCAAGGTCGCAGCAAGCCGAGGTCACGAAGTTTATTAATAACATCACCATGCAGGCTGGTTGCTGCATGGTTTCTTCGTTGTAAAATTGTCTGGCGGTCGTATACATGAACACAGTTGTCTCTGGTGTCCATGTAGCTGAAGGGGTCGCGTTGTAAACATAAAAAGCACCATTTTGGATCCGGAGAGGCCGCTGCTAGCTACTGCCGCGCCGCCATCTTGTATCATCAGGGACACATCTGCTTAGATTCTGTTCTGAGTATTAGCATACAAATGTTTTGTTCATGTTTTGTCTGTCAGCCAATTACCATGCTCCATGTTCCTTTATAATATAGAGCCACTATACCGTACCTATTATATAACTATTATAGAAAATATTTCAGATTAGAGAAACTAAATGTACACTCACTTCTCTCTTGTTATCTTCTTTTGATTGAATTGCATAGTATCACTTTAACATCACATTATATGAAGTGTTGAGGTTTGAGAGAGACATTTTGACCCAGTATTTGCCCACTCTCAACGGAATTCCTTTTATGTTCTGTTGTAAAATGAAATAAAGCTTTTTCTTTCTTTCTTTGTTTTTTGACCAGTGTGAAAGAGTGCTTTCAGTGGCATAGGCAGCATATCACTGTCTTATCCCACACAGCTATGTTACGACTGATCCGATCACATCCCACAACATTCTGAGCTAGGAAATCCCTTTTAGACACTGATGTAGACCTTTGTTGCTGTAGACACCCTCCATTTTTATACTAGTAGTACAGCTCTGATGATTTGAGTCTTTCAGTTTTCCTAGCTGTCCAACTAATAGTTGGACATTCTCCGTCAGGGTTTACAGATAGAGCAAATAATGAATTTCTCCATCAATTACGGCAAGTTCTCCAGCTCCTGGAGGTGCAAAGCAGCCCCAGACTATAACACTACCACCACCATGTTTGACTGTTGGTGAGATGTTCTTTTTCTGAAATGTTGTTTTTAAGATGTAACTGGATGCACCCATACAAACACTTTAGTCTCAGAACAGTCGTCAGAATCTTTGCCCAAAATTCTTGGGGATAATCAAGATGGTTGATGAGCCCTTACATTCTTTTTGTTTAGCAGTTTGTTTTGCCTCGGAGCTCTTCCATGAATGCCCTTGTTGTTGGATTATGAACACTAATCTTAACCTAAGTCAGCCTTGAAGATTTTAAGATGTTGTTCTGGGTTCTTTGATGCTTCAATTATGAGTTGTTGTTGTGCTCTTGGTGTATTTTCTGGGAAAGTTCACGACTGCTTATTTTCCGTCTGTTTTTCTCCATATGTGGATCATGGTTCAATGGAGCCCGAAAGCCTTATGAATGGATTTATAAACCCCCTCCAGATTGATACATTTCAATTATTTTCTGTAGATAGATAGATAGATAGATAGATAGATAGATAGATACATGTGGTGTCATATGACGTATCTATTTTTTTATTCTGCACATTTATTCCACGTAGTCACTTATGTTGCTGACAGTGTAGCTGTAATTGTACTTGCCTATGTATTGTGATCCTGAATCACTTTTTGGAAAAGTTGAGAACATTTTTTCTGGTCTACTAACAATGAATAGTCATGCTCTCCTAAAACACGAGGATCACGTATACACTACTTATACAATTTAACCTCAATTTAAAAGCCACACTAAACCCATTTCAATCCAAACAAAAGAGCTGACATCACAACATATTAAATAAAACATCATTCTGTCGTGTGGAGATGTAATATTTATAAAACCACGGATGAATCTGAAGCTTCATCAGTCAAACGGGAATTTGTTTCTATTAGTTTGAACATTAAGGGATTGTGTGGTTGTGTGTGTGTGGTGTGTGTGTGTGTGTGTGTGTGTGTGTGGTGTGTGTGCATTCTTTGCAGCAGAGACCAGTGATTCAGAAAATAACTTAATCTTCTCATTCAGAAAAAAGCAAGCGCGCACGCACACACACACACACACACACACACACACACACACACACACACACAAATGGAGTTTTAAAGATTTTTATATTATAACTGAATTATATATTTCACACTTTTTAATATACTGATTAGGGTTGCATTAAAACGATTAAAACCGCGTGAAGTTTTGGTTTCATTAATAATAAACAGACTTTTGCATGAAGCATCCATATTTGTCTATGCGCATGTTGATTAGTATAGTAAACCTTTGCCAAGTAATAATTTAAGGTACATTTACAACAGATAAAATGTGCAATTAAGTATGAGTTCATTCATTCATTCATTCATCTTCTACCGCTATAACCGATCTTCCTTCGGGTCACGGGGAGTCTGTGCCTATCTCAGACGTCTATGGGCATTAATGCAGGATACACCATGGATGGAATACCAACCCATCGCAGGACACACACACACATTCACACACACATTCACAAACTAGGTGCCAATCAACCTACCGTGCATGTTTTTGGACCGGGAGGAAACCGGAGAACCCGGAGAAAAACCCTCTGAGGCACGGGGAGAACATGCAAACTCCACACACACATGGTGTATGAACCCCAACCGTGGAGGTGTGAGGCGAACGTGCTAACCAATAAGCCACCGTGCCCTTAAGTATGAGTTAACTCAGAATAATCATTCGCTTAATCTTGCTTAGATATGTCAGTTGAATAACAGCCTTAATATATGTATGTAAAATCTATGACTATAAATACCACAGGGTGAAAGCTGGATAGCTAGCTGACTAGTGGGATAAAAAAAAGCTGGTTAGCTAATGGACTAGTGAGCTATATATTTGGTTTACAGGCTGACTAGCAGAATAATAA
>JACRUU010000019.1:23494006-23499006 GCA_030449085.1 Kryptopterus vitreolus
CACACACGCACACACACACGCACACACACACACACAACACACACACACACACACACACACAGACACGCACACACACAAATCAGCCAAAGTTGTTGTTGATTTTCCCTCTCCCGATATAAGACCGGTTCACTCTACAATCCCCGTCCGGGCTCGTAGCACATACCTAGTGTCGCCGACACGGACGCTCGATATATGTTTATGCCTAACCTTTGTCTGTTCCCGATTCACGGACTTCCAAGTCTCCGGTACTCCCGGTAACACGGCGCGCAGAGCGCAAGGCTCCCTAGCCTGTCTGGCCGCTCCGTATGAGCGGCGTCTCCTGAGTTCTTTATTCTAATAAATCCTGTTTTGTATGAATTCCGGATCTCCGCGTCTCTGTGCAGCGTCCACCGTTACACCGTGTTAAAATACAGGTTAGGAAAGGATCTATTTAGGTACATACATGTACATTTACAATTCAAAAGCGGATGCGGCTTGTATGCAGGTGCGGCTTATTTATGAATTTTTTTTTTTTTTTTTTAAATAGAGCAGATGCGGCTTATATGCAGGTGCGCTTTATAGTCCGGAATTGTACGGTATATTGTCCCATTTTTTCCTGCCTGGTCCATCATGACACCCTACTTCTGGATGGAGTTCCCTTCAATCAGAGACACTCTGTGCGGCTGAGGATGGTTCCTCGAACTTACTGAGCAACATAAGGGTGGATTTGGAATGTAATTAATATCAATTGTCTACTAGAATGGTTCAGGACCACACATTGCATGAACAGCACCCATCACTGAACTGAAATGAATATACATTTGATTCTGGTTTATTTACAAATTTATACACTACATACACTACTGGCTCAAGGATCAACTAATAAGGAACATACCTTTAGGCACTAAACATATACAGTCCAACTCATTACCCTCTCTGTAAACATACTTTGGAACATTCATTCATTCATCTTCTACCGCTATATACGATCTTCCCTCGGGTCACGGGGAGCCTGTGCCTATCTCAGGCATCTATGGGCATTAAGGCAGGATGGAATGCAGACCCACCACAGGGCTCACAATCACACACACACACACATTCATACACTAGGGACAATTTCCCAAGGTGCCAATCTACCGTGTATGTTTTGGACCAGGGGGAAACCGGAGAACCCGGAGAAAAAACCCCTGAGGCACGGGGAGAACATGCAAACTCCGCACACACACGGCCGAGACGGGAATCGAACCCGGACCCTGGCGGTGTGAGGCGAACGTGCTAACCACTAAGCCACCATGGCATATTTCTATAGAGACAAAAATGATGCAAGTTTTCCTAAGTCAACTGATCATGTAATCTTCTTTGGCATGTTTTATCCTCTGCACAATGTTTGCTCAGTTATCTTGTATATTACTATCCATCAAACACCACAAACAACCTGCTTTCACACAAACAAGTCCACTGAAGAAGACCGGGAAAGCAAGTGTCAATCATCCGCACGTATCAACAATCAGCCACAAGTATTAGGATTTAATTGTATTATATAAAACAGCCAAAAACATGTAATATATAAAACACACATAGAAACACACACATACACAAAGACTGAAACGGTCCTGCACATGTAAAAGCTATTACAGTTACTCCAGCATCATTACCATGACAACTACAAACAAACACACACACACACACACACACAACCACATACACAACCACAACATGATGGGAGTCCTTAAAAAGTAACAAGGCGTAATACATCCCAAAAAGCCTCAGTATGACCCCAAACGCTCACGCGCACAAGCACACACACACACACACACACTCACCCCCCCCCCACACACACACACATAGACATGTAGAAAACACAGATTCGGGCAAGGACACTGATTTTGATGTCATCAACATCGCAGTAAGGGTGTAGTCCAGAGTTTATCCCAGGATTATTAAATATCCCAGGATTACTTACATGTGCACGCTCTTCTCTCTCTCTCTCTCTCTCTCTCTCTCTCTCTCTCTCTCACACATACACACACACACACACACTCAATTCATTAATTGGGATGTGTGGCATGTATTATATATCTGACAAGTGTGTGATGGTAATACAACAAGTGTGGGGAGTGCGTGATAATTGTCTAATAAGTGTATGTTGAATGTGTGTTTTGTGTGTAGTAAGTGTGATGAGTGTGTAAGAGGTGGGTGATAAGTAGGTGATGGGTGTGTAATAACTGTGTGGTGAGTGTGTAAAAAGTGTGTGACAAATGTGACGTGATGAATGTGATATGATGAGTGTGTAATAAATGTGTGATTAGTGTGGTGTGGTGGGATGAGAGTGGTGTGATAAGTGTTTAATAAGTGTGTGATGAATGTGGCGTGAAGAGTGTGGTGTGATAAATGCCTAATAAGTGTGTGATGAGTGTGATATGATGACTGTGAGATTAGTGTGGAGTGGTATGTGATGAGAGAGGTGTGATAAGTGTTTTAGTGTGTAATATGAGTGGTATGTGATGAGAGAGGTGTGATAAGTGTTTAATAAGTGTGGAATGAGTGTAATATGATGACTGCGTAATAAGTGTGTGATGAGAGAGGTGTGATAAGTGTTTAATTATTGTGGGATGAGTGTGATATGATGACTGTGTAATAGGTGTGTGATGAGTGTGGTGTGATAAGTGTTTAATACGTATGTGATGAATGTGATATGATGACTGTGCACTAAGTGTGTGATGAGTGTGGTGTGGTGTGATGAGAGAGGTGTGATACCTGTTTAATAAGTGTGTGATGAATGTGATATGATGACTGTGTAATAAGTGTGTGATGAGAGTGGTGTGATAAGTGTTTAATACGTATGTGATGAATGTGATATGATGACTGTGCAATAAGTGTGTGATGAGTGTGTTGTGGTGTGATGAGAGTGGTGTGATAAGTGTTTAATACGTATGTGATGAATGTGATATGATGACTGTGCAATAAGTGTGTGATGAGTGTGTTGTGGTGTGATGAGAGTGGTGTGATAAGTGTTTAATAAGTGTTATGAATGTGGTGTGATGAATGTGTAATAATAATGTGTATTTAATAAGCGCATGATGAACGCAGGGTGAAGAGCTTTTGACGAGTGTGTGATGTGTGCGATGCATATGTGATGAGTGTGTAATAAATGTGTAATAAGTGTGATACATAATGTAATGAAGAGTAGGAGGATACTGAGTAACGGAAAACACAGAGTAATTCTTTGTGTGTGTGTGTGTGTGTGTTTGTCTGTGTTTGCGCTCGTGCTTGTGTGTGTGTGTGTGATATTTCCACATGAAACAGGAAATAATTGCAATAATTACAGCTCGTCCCTTGCACACGACATTTAACCCATCTGTTTACTGACATTTCAGAGCGTTTATGCGTTTCTGATTTACCATTAAAACAATGCAGGAGATGAAGTCAATAAATCACACACACATACACACACACACACAAATTACTGGAGTGACATTTAGAAAAACATAATCATGAGGAAAGAGACAGAATGGGAGGGAAAGAATGGACTCATGTTTTCAATGACCAGATGGAGGTGGACAATCACAAATATAAAGTGTAAATTAAAACAGTGTGTGATGTGCATGTGTGTGTGTTTGTGTGTGTATGCGTGTGTGTGAGAGAAAGGCTGTTCGTTTTCCGTGCATGAATGATAGTTGTTTAGAGTGGGACATAGCAGAAAGAAAGATAAGGGAGAAAATTGTGTTACACTTTGTGTGTTTGTGTGTGTGTGTGTGTGAGTGTGTGTGAGTGTGTGTGTGTGTGTGAGAGAAAGGCTGTTCATTTTCCGTGCATGAATGATAGTTGTTTAGAGTGGGACATAGCAGAAAGAAAGATAAGGGAGAAAATTGTGTTACACTTTGTGTGTGTGTGTGTGTGTGTGTGTGTGTGTGTGTGTGTGTGTGTGTGTGTGTGTATGTGTTTCATTTTTAAAGGCCTACACAGTGTGATGCAGACTGTGAGTACCATTAATGAGGTTACACCCACTCCTCTATCTCAATCTCTCATTCTTTCTCATCTCTTACTTGTTTCCACTGGCTCCGCTTCTCATCTCTGTTTCTCTCCTTCTCAGCTCTCTCTCTCTCTCTCTCTCTTTCTCACTCACTCTGCTTATTGTCTTTCTCTCTTTCTCTCATATCACTCTATCTGTCTCCCTCTCATTCATCTTCTCTCTGTTTCACTACCTCATGTGCTATGTTCCACTTCTATTTATTCCTTTCTCTTTTTTTTCTATATTTCTCTATCTCTCTGTTTCTCATCTCTCTCTCTTTCACTCCCTCTGTATCTAACCTCTCTCTTTCTTTATTCTCTTTCTATCTGTTCTCTCAACTCTCGGTTTCTCATCTCGGCTCTCCTCTCTATCTATCTCATCTCTTCTCTCTCTCTCTCTCTCTCTCTCTCTCCCTCTCTCTCTCTCTTTCTGTTTCCCTGTCTCCGCTTCCCTCACTCCTATACTTTATTATCTCTCTCTTTCTCACTGTTTCTCATCTCTCCCATTTCTCTCTATCTCTGTCTCTTTCTCTCTCTCTCACACACACACACACACACACACACACGTACACACACAAAATGGAAGGTAGAAATCCTATAAAAGAATAAATACTTTGAATGTGCTGGCTCTCAAAAAAAACTGCCTCTGTGTAACATCATGTCTTCTGTCCGTATACATCTGGGTACTGAAGAGAGCATTCTGGAAGACGGATTGTGTCCCATAATGTGTCTGAAACAGGACTCTAGCTGCTCAATAGTCCATTAGATGCCACACTAGGAAACTATGAAGAAGCCAGATGATCCCTCTCCTCCTTAGTCCTGAGGATGTGGTTTTCACCGTTTCAACAGTCTTCCATTTTGCCTTGGGTCCAGGGAAGATGGCGGTGTTTCTGGATCATATTCAGAAACAGTGTTTCATTCAGTAATGTGTCTCTCCTGCATGTCTCTCATCCAAACGCCTCAAATGTCTCTGTATGAAGCACAGTCACTCTCATTAATGTAAACATGTG